>JAODLC010000037.1:59009-76528 GCA_026781145.1 Hippopotamyrus pictus | reverse complement strand
GAGGAACCGAACTAGCAGGCTCCGGGACAGTGTCAGGCAGATAGTACTGTGGTATGAGGAACCGAACTAGCAGGCTCCGGGACAGTGTCAGGCAGATAGTACTGTGGTATGAGGAACCGAACTAGCAGGCTCCGGGACAGTGTCAGGCAGGCAGTATTGCAGTATGAGGGCCTGAACCAGCAGGCTCCAGGACTGAGTCACGCAGATGCTACTGCATTATGAGGACCCCAACCAGCAGGCTCTGGGACAGTGTCACACAGGCGGTGCTGCAGTATGAGAGCCCAAACCTGCAGGCTCCGGGACAGTGTCACACAGGTGATACTGCCTTATGATGGTCCGAACCAGCAGGCTTCAGGACAGTGTCAGGCACATGGTACTTCAGTATGAGGGCCTGAACCAGCAGGTTCTGGGTCAGAGTCAGACAGATCGTACTGCAGAATGAGGATCCGACAAGCAGGCTCCAGGACAATGTCATGCAGATGGTACTACAGTATGACAGCCCAAACCAGCAGGTTCCGGGACATTGTCAAGCACACGGTACTGCGGTATGAGGGCCTGAACCAGTAGGTCCCAGGACAGTGTCAGGTAGCTGGTACTGCGATATGAGGGTTCAAACCAGCAGGTCCCGGGACAGTGTCAGGCAAATGGTAATGTGGTATGAGGGCCCAACCTAGCAGGTTCTGGGGCAGTGTCAGGCAGACAGTACTGCAATATGAGAGCCTGTACCAGTAGGCTTTGGGGCAGTGTCAGGCAGACGGTACTGCAGAATGAGAGCCTGAACCAGCAGACTTCAGGACAATGTCAAGCAGACGGTACTGCAGAATGAGGATCAGAACCAGCAGGCTCCAAGACAGTGTCAGGCAGACGGTACTGCAGAATGAGAGCCTGAACCAGCAGACTCCAGGACAGTGTCAAGCAGACGGTACTGCAAAATGAGTATCAGAACCAGCAGGCTCCAGGACAGTGTCAGGCAGACGGTACTGCAGAATGAGTATCAGAACCAGCAGGCTCCAGGACAGTGTCAGGCAGACGGTACTGCAGTATGAGGATCAGAACCAGCAGGTTCTGGGCTTATTCCACTAGATGATTAGAATGCTAAACTCTGGTCAATGGAAACATTCTGTCATCCATATCCCTCATATTATTACAATGCTGTATATTACCTTTTTGTATACTTGCTATTTGAACTATTGTTTTTATTTGCACTTGTTTTATTTGCATTTTGTCGCTGCTGTGCACTTTGCACATAAACAGTTTCACTCACCTGTATTCGACAAGTGTCAGGTGATGTGACAAATGACATGATTCTATTTGATTTGGAAACAGGGTCGCAATGCCAGACGTACCCATGTTGGCCAACAGAGGGCGCCAGAACGTGTCTCTCTCTCTCTCTCTCTCTCTCCCTCAGAAAAGTGCCCTGCCAAAGTGCTTGGCCCGGCCCTTGCGCTGAGAGAGAGACGCATGATTTATTTTTGGAGGCTGAACTATATGGCAGATGTAAGATGAACCGAGCGGGCCAACTCCTGTGACACAAAAAGCATTGTCCTGATTTAACGGCTGCAAAGTTTCACTTTGGGTCTCGGAGAGCCGCCACTGTCTAATTGGGACGGGCTCCTTTACAATGGGGGTGATTCAGTTAATGTCAACCAGATGAAATATAATGTCGTCTTGTTACCCCGGGAAACGAACACATCGCACTTTATCACGTTGGAAACAACGGCAGTAAAAACATAGACCTATCTGGACGGGGGGGCAAAATGGTACTAGCCTGGCGTGATGATTCGTCCGTGGGATGCCAGACGGCTTGATTTGCATCTTAGTTCTATCCCAATCTTAATCTTAATCCACGTCCTAAAATGATCCAGTGTTCAACTGTGGCAGGGAGCTCCCAGTGAAAGAATGAAAAGTAAGGGTGACTTTAGGAGTTAATCAGGGGATGCCTTTCACCAGCCCCAATTAAAGGATACCTTCCTGGATCCTTGTGAAAACTTTCAGAAGCACCGACACCTGTAGGTACCAGACTGGTTTCAACCATCCTGTTCCCAACTTTTACCCCATTTTCTTTGTGCCCCAGTCTCATTCATAGGTAGTTTACTCCTCTAGTGCAGTGTCGTGGATTCTGGGGTCACCCACACACATCAGTCCATCCACTCGACGGCTCAAAACTCCACCAAAAGAAAATAAAAACATTTTGTCGTAAATAACGGCCCTGCTCGTTTTCTAATCTGTCTATGAGCTGTTGGCTCGATGCCGCCTTCTGCTGTGGTCATGTGTTTTCTACCGGCTCAATTGGTGTGTCAGGGATAACTTGTGAGAAAATCAGCGTTTGTCAAGTTGCCAAAACAGATGATTCTGCGTTAATGGATGACGCCACAGTTGCGAGGCTTGTTTAGAAGGCTTGTTATGTTTGTAAATGTGAAATAAATGAATAAGTGATTTTTAGTCCTTTTTAGAGGAATGCTTGGTTCAGTTGTAGCTGTTTCATTATGGAGTTTAACTGCATTTCCTACAAATAATTTATTTAGGAACAATGTCTCGCCCAGGTCCCTCTAAATTTTTTATTTCGGTTCAGCTTCAAACGGCAGCAGGCTGTATAGGACCCAGTTCAGGGTGTGGGAATTGCTGTTGGGCGAGGCTGACGGGGGAAGCGCTCGTCTCCAGACGTTGCGCGTTTTGTTCGCCGTGGCACAGAAAAGCGAGGAAATCCAGGTCAATTAAGATAGAGGGGGCGGGGGGGGAGTGTGCGCGGGCAGGCGGGCGGGCATGATCCCGCCTCTCGCAACGAGCAGCACTGGGGCGCAGCGTCAATCGAGGGCATGTCGCACACAGGATACGGGGGGAGGGGCAGCGTGGGGTTAGGGGACGCTTTCAAAGGGTATCGGATCTCAGACTCGCTCGGAGTTGGACGTGCACCCGGCCCAGATTGAATTGCTCAAACAGTCGCTGTTTTTTCAGCATCTTCCACGATCTTGTTCGCACAGATTATTTGTTGCAATTTGCGAAACGCACAACCAGCAGGACCCATAAAAAGCACAGGGGCTCAATGCGTGGCAGAAAACCGGGCATGTCCCTTTAAGAACACGCGGCCACCCCTTTAACTCACGGCCTCATAACATCCACCACCGCCCCCCACTCATCTCTAGAGTGGAGAGTGCCAGGGAATCTATAGCATAGTAGCTAGCATGACACTGAAAGGACATTGTAACATGATAAGATGTCAGAAGATCCAAGGACAATAATGCAAAAAACATCCTGGGATTCAACGGCACCTGGAATCCAGACTTTAAATGGCCTTTTGAGTATGACCTCGAATCACTTATGGGATTTTTCATCCGGTTGAGAGTTCAGAAAATAGCTGTAAGCTGGTGGCCGATTCCCTTTCATGTATGTGCACAGTTGTCACTATTCACTATCGTCACTTATTCACCGAGCATGCTGTACTGTGACAGCAGAGCCAGCTGTCTGAGGGTCGTATTCAGCTTGTGGCCTTAGTCAGTTACTGTGATTGTGTATCCTCAATAAGGCACCAAATAGTCCTCACACCTGCAGGGTCGTGGGCATGAATTCTCAGCTCCCTGTTTGCATTTGTCTGTGTGGCACTTGCATGCTGACCTCCCCCCCCACCCTCCATGTCCATGAGCATGAAGACAGGGAGGTGTATACAGGGGAGGGGCCACAAGGGCCAGCTGAGATCTGATTGGCCCGCTCCCCTGTCACTTATCGATTGAAAACACGTCATTGGCTAATGGCAAGGTTGACTCCTCAAATCACTGCAAAACTGATGGACACTCCCAGTGCGGAACACACAGCCAGCACCAAGGGGTCCCAGTGGGCCAGTGGCAGAGTGAAGACTCAGATCCATCCGTCTTCTAACCGCTTATCCTGGTAAGGGTTACCAGGGAGCTTGCAGCTTATCCCAGGCAGCTCCGGATGCGTGCTGGGTGGGGTGGGTCACATTCAGCTCTTCTGCATTGTCAGTTACATCTGTTCATTATTCAACTGCTTGTGTTTGTAGGATCGTCGGCAGCCAGTGTCTGTTCGCAGTTACATTCCGTCTCATTTGCAGATGTGCGGCGGGTCGGTTCGATCGCGCCCCGCTGTCCGGCCTGTTATTCTTAAAAATAAAAGTAGGCCTCATGTTACCCCAACCCAGGCTTTATTTGAAAAACATTTTTAATTTGCAGGGGAAATGTTTGGTCAGCTTCTCCGCGGGACGAAAGGAAAGGAGAAGGCGGGTGTGCGGTGTTGAAGAAGCCCTCCATATGTGGTGGAAAAACACAAACAAACAAACAGGGCCATTATGACATCACTGACTGTGCCTGGCATGTGACAGGTGGTAGATGCATAATCCTCCTGTAGCCTGATCGCTCTTGGCTGGCCGGGCTGGACCGAGCCCACGCGTGGCGATGGGGAGGATGGGACCAGCTGGACTTGCCGGGAGAGCGTGGGCACACGTCTGCGGCATCCCCCGCAAAACCACCTTCATCCCAGACCCCGGTCCCCGCCCCCCTTCTATTCCGTATGGAGGTCCGTCTTCCCGGGAACATGGCACCGGAGCACAGAGAGCAGAACGCAGCAGGCCGGGCCCTGTGCCCGGCTGCTCCCGGAGGCTGTCCCCGCCCAGCCGGCCGCGCCCGTGTGACCTGCTGGCCCGAGCCCGGCAAGCACAGATACGCACGGCTCGTGCTGCCACTGCGTGCCACAGCTCATTAATTCAGCTGATTAGTGCCGGATGATGGCGCCCCCTGCTGGCCACACCCGGGCCACCCCTCTACTTCAGGGGGCTCCGTTTGCCTAGCCGGCGTGGGCAGTAGCACCCCAGGGAGACCCAGACTGGCATTTCCTCTTAAGACGGCCCTTCCTCCTGAAAACACCCCCCCTCCCCAACCCCGATGCGCCACATCCAATGCCTCCTTTCAGGAAGCCCAGGGGTTACATTCCTGGCCAAGACTGCTTGTACATGGGGGCTATTTTCGTAGTTTAAGGTCAGCGGAAAGGCTGCCCACTGGGGCCCGAGCCTCAGTGTCGCTTCTGATAAAAAGTCCTCGCTTGTTATTTGTTTATGGCTGTCCGGGCACAGCCACCGGTGTCATTTATTAAATGGGGCTCTTAGAGTAAAAAGCCTTTTAAGGCAGAATATTATTGGTACTCTTCAATCACCCTGTGCGATGGCAGAATGGGGGGGGGGGGGGGCCGGGGGGAACATTGTTCAAGAGCCACAGATGCTTCCAGAATGCGAGCCGGAGAAGACATCCTGCCTCCCGGAACATTTTTAGCAGGTCACAGAGAGGTCACGGGAGGTGTTTCCAAGTTTGCGCCGCACTGTGCCAAACGTAATACCTTCACATCGGTGAGGGTTTCAGCACAGGTCATTGTTTCCCATGTCGAAATGCCTTCAGACAAGGACAGCATTTCAGTCTGATGACCTCTGACCCTGCTCGTGGCCTCGTGTACGGGGGTGTAGGTGATTATCTGCATGTGACAGTGAATCGCTCTGTTTGGATGTCAAATGCCCACCAGGGATCGGCGACAAGCGCTATGCAGGCATTCCTTCTTGGTTAGAGAAAACTGGATCCTTTCATCGCTGCTAGTGAACCAAATTAGTGTCTGTATCCGGATCCACCCCAAGGTCCAGGTGTCGTGTTTCAAGGGCCGTCCTGAAGAGCCGAGACCTGTTCCTGACCCGTGGGCGCATTCGGCCGTAAGTCCGCAGGGACCTGCGGTTTAATCGGAGGGAAAGCCAGCAGGACGTAATGGGAAGTGCAGCTTAATATCCTTAATGAGCAGCCGTCTGATGCATTCCTCAACCACAATGTCAGACGATGCCAAATATGAGGTAAACAAATACTGGGACGCTCGCAAGAGCGATATTAAAGAAATGTATTGATGTTTTTAAATGTTATTAAACTACCTTTAGGACAGCCCCGGGAGGATACTGTGAGCAGTTAGAGCATTCAGGATCTCCTCAGTGGAGATGCAGAGATATCACTGCCTACCACTCAAACCATTAAAGGGAAAAAAATGCTATGAAAATGCCAGGACATCACGGTAACCCCCCTGCAGGAATCCCTGCCTTTCATTACCCCCCGCCCCACTTTTACTATTGCTATTATTAGGTAGGTTCAAAGTTCATCTGATGCTTGAAGTGTTTCTCAGTCGCTAACAGGACAGGGACCCTGACCTTTCCCCTGCAGAGCCCCAACAGAAGAGGGTTTCTCACCCCTGCCCTGTCCCAAGGCACCACTGCCCCAGCTCTTGCGCTCCCGCCATCTAAACGGCCTGTACCCACGCAGGCAGGTGCAGTTACAGAAGCCAGCAGCTGGTGGTGCTCTAACACTGACTGCTAGCCCAAATATTTTGAAACAATCTTCAGACTACCCAGCATGTCAGTATAGGCAGTGTTCAAGTGACAAAAGGTGTGATAGTCATAGAGAGAATAAAACTAAAATAAGCAATTCAGTATCGAATTCTTTGCAAGAAAATTGCTGCAATGGTTAAACATGCATTACTCTACTACGTTCACATTGAGCTGTAAATAACAGACTGGGCATAGCATTAATTGGGGTTCCCCCCCCAAAAAAAAACCAAACAGGACCATGCTTCCAGTGGGGTTAATCAGATCTCTGGTAAGCAAACATTTGCTTCTGCTAGCCATGCTGTAAACCCGCCATAATGATTTTCTCTGCTATGACAGTAACCTCCATTAGAGCCGGGTTCCACAGTTTGATCAATAACTCGTCCTTCTCTCTTCAGTTGAGCGTGACCTTGAAGCCTTGGAGCTCCGCAAGGGGCCGGGTGTCTGTATGCAGGAGGAAGGGGGCCTAAGCTCCCTGTAAACTCCACCGTGGAGCAAACAGCTCATTAAGGAGAAGGGGACCTTTACTTACTGCACTCTCATCCTGGCGTGATTAACAGCCACTGTACTGAACTCATTTTGTAAATGACTGATCCCAGCTGGGAAGAGTCACCGAAGGAGCATTCCCAAGCTCCCCTTGCATCGATCTGACGGGGAGGACATTTTGGAGCCCTGGGGAAGGAGGCAGGGCACCAAATGGAGAAATTCTACCCCTCCCTGATGCTTGTGTCTGGCTCTCAGCCTCATCAGAAATTTGAAGAACAGAAAGAGGAAAAAAAAAATCTGCAGGGAGCTGGACCAGGAAGTGCTGATACACGGTGGAGGGCAGACGTCAGCATGTGCCTGAAAGAGGCAGCCGCTTCCTCCAGGTTTCATAGCCAAGAGCAGAGGAACATCACAGCTGGCAAATACATGCATGATGCGATGCCTCTCAAAAATGCACCTCAAAATCACTTACAGAAAGCCATTTAGAAAAAGCCTTAAAGGCAGGTATGTGTATGTGTTTGCATGCAACTGGACTGTTGGGCACAGGTGAGCACTGCCGTCACAGCATAGCGGGGGCGTACCCAAAAAGATTGGGTGCATCCTACGAACAAACACGGCATCGCACACTGCGAAGTTTCATTCTTTTAATTTATAAAACAAAACAAGCAACCAAACAGCTGAACCATTTTAGCTCACACAAATACGAGTTATCTTCAGAAATTCTCAACTGAGATACGACGCAAACTGAAAAAAAAAAAATAACGCTTCTTCATTACATCTTCCTCTTCTGGGTGCTTATGTACAACACTGTATGGGGTTAAAAAAAAGGCATGTCAATAGAACATCAGTTCAAATGGAGAAAGCAGGCAATTCAATAATGAAACTAATTATGAAGGAGGCGTGGTAACCGGGATCAGAAGCAACTTCTTACCCATCAGCCCATTTTAGACCAAGCATCGTACCACAGACTGGCACCACCTCCCCAGCAATGACAAGACCCCCTACGATTGAGTCAGCGGGCACGTTGACCACAGATCTCCCTGCCACCTACCATTGTTCCCCCTGAGGAAGGCATCGCCGTATTTGTTCTTCAGCTGGCCATTGACATACTCCTCGGTCTGCTCCACCGCGATGTTCATGTAGCCATCCAGGCAGGCCAGGACACCTGCGGGGAAGAGGGCCAGAGGTGTTCCCGTCAGACAGGTGCGACACCCAGCCTGGGGAAACCATTACACCAGCAAAAAACGTGCACAGCAGAAGCACTCCTCGATTAACCGGCAGAATACAGTGACAGGCTAGGACTTAGAAAAGCACTATGCAGAATTTGGCAGACAAGATATTCAATTTGTGATTAACCGTTACACATCCAAAGAGATTTATATGGCTTGATATTTCAGTGGAGCAATTCAAGTCAAATGTCTCTCTATATGGTCCAACAACAAAAGACTTTGGCAAGTGCTTCCCAAACCAGTCCTGAGGGCACACTGGATGGATGCATATTTTTTGTTGTATCCCAGTTCCCAGAACACCTGAAAGGTATTGAGCCCTTCATTGCTTGGGTCACATAGGACGGTGCACATGGACAAGCAACAAGGTGGGCTTCCCCCACTGCGTTTAAAGGACTCTCAGCCTCACCTCGGTAATCCACGCCCGAGTTAAGCTTCACCACCACCGGCCTCCCGATGATCTGCTTCAGGAAGTCGCTGGGGGTCTGTTTACGGAGACTCATCTTCAAAGCTGCAATGGAAGGGACGGCGTGACGGGAGGCAGCGAAAACAAAGCTCCCAGAGAAACGATACCGAAAATTCACCGGGAATTGGCACAACAGCGACAAAGCCCAGTAAATCAGTGACAGCCCAGTTAAGTGAAGCCATAGGGTGCTGGCGGCGTGGTAACTACCGCCGCCCTCAAGGCTGCTTAGTTAGCCGGCTAGCCAGGCCCGCTAATCCAAACTCAGAATGTTTATTATAGTCTATTACCGCTACAGCTGCACATACACAAACTACGCTAGCGTCTTTCCTGTTACAGAAAATACCTGCTTATTATTTGATTGTTTTTCAATTAAATACAAGCACATTACATACCACGTCGTTAAAGCAAAATCTCGCCGTCTAAAGCCTCAGCAAGCCGCAGCGCCAGTCCCGGTTTATACATCACGACGGTTACGGTGCCCGCGGAGGGACAAAAAGGCCGCCGCGTTGCTCTATCAACACACGCGCTTATCTTTCTAAATTACATTTTTTTTGTGCTAATAACCCTTCACATACAGTGTTCTGTTGGCTACGAATAAAATCGTGTGGTTATTTGTTTAAATGTTACTACAGCCGCAGTTTTCATGTATATAAAATCATTTTGCTCTTCAGTTGGATAAATGGGGCATTGAACATGTATTTGTAGATATTTAATATGTAATTTTGATATGGAATTTAACATGCACAAAATATAAAATGTAAGAATAAAGCACAAGGCTCAAAATACAAGGTTAATTGAAATGAAAAATTCAGATTTAATCTGGTGTTTTCTAAAAGCTGCGCGCAGGACATCATCCCCTGTGCAAAGAGGTCGCAGAAGTGACAGCCGCCGGCCGGGGTGGAGAAGCTCGGCGGCCGCCCGGTGTTTCCAAAGAGGGAAAAGCATTAAGGCAAGAAAGCGGCGAGTGCTGCGCGCTTGTTAGCGAGCCCTGGCAGCCTGGCTCAGGGCACAGGTTAATTTGCTATCTGCGGCGAGGTTAAATTAGGGTCAGTGTTACAAGTCCCAAAGTTATAAACGGGTGTGCGAGTGAGTCATGCACGCATAGGCTTGGGCTGATAAATATTCAATGAGTAAGTCTGTTTGTTCACTATTTCGGATGTTAGGACGGAAGATGAAAGGAATGAAACACCGATGGATCTTCCTTTAATCAAAAAACAAGGTGCGTTTGTGAACAAACATATAGCAAAATACCCCCTGCCCTTGGGCTATTTTAATGTGTGCCCTTACAAATGAAGGCTATCGGGTCATGGCTGGGTTACGGTGACTGTTGGTTAAAGATTTTTTTTTCTGTTAAAGGCGATAGGCTTCATGAGTTTAATTCCTGCGACTGGGCCGTTCAATCAGACTTATTGTTCAGATCAGCTCACATTGGCTTGGTCTGTCCTCTTGAGGGATGCTGACTGGCAGGAAGTAATGGGTGGGATATGAATATTTTGGTTTTAAGAAAATTATTTTGACCTTTTAAAGAAGATCTTGTCCAGGGGGAATATGGTAAAAATGTGTAGTTAATGGATGTGATTTCTTTCCTAAAAGTGCGGCTGCTTTTTCTGACCTGTGTAAGTTGTATTTGACGTGCCTCTTTAAATCCGTACTGCTGGTCAGCCTGTACTTGATGATGTCATCCGTTACCTCAGCATCCCCAGTGGGCAGGTGCTTTGTGAACCCGGGCCACAGGTCTGCGGCCCGGTCCTTGCATTTACCGGACGCCAGCCCCTAATTCAGGCACTGAATCAGACTATCAGTCCGGAAGCACGGGGTCTTGTTGCAGGGTGTGAGCACAGCGCTGGTAGAGAGGGGGTGACTTCCCTACCCATCCACGAGCTGACTCACTTCACCCATGCTGACGAATCCGTGCAGTGTTTTGTTGTTGCCAGTCGCCATTTGAATCCCACCTTCTCTGTTTGCGTGCGGAGTTGGCATGTTTTTCCCACTTGGTGTCGGATTACTGAGGAAGCTCCGGTTTCCTCCTGCAGTTCAATGAAACACAGATAGGCTAAGTGGAATCTCTAAATTGCCCATAGCGTATGACTGTCGCACCATTGCACTATGCACATTATCTGCACCAGGCACATTGTTTTATGTATGTACATAAAAATCCTTGTATGTAGAAGTACTCCGAGATATTGTGTGTGTGTGTGTGTGTGTGTGCCCTATGATGGTCTGACTTCCGGTCCAGAGGAGTATGAGAAGCGAAAGTACAGGAAGTTTGTGGCGCCCCCTGGTGTCGTGCTGTCCGTCTCTGTGGGGAGCGGCAGTCCTGCACTGTGCTATTGGATTGGTAGGCACTACCTGTTACTGACATTTGACCCTCACTAAAATGATGGGGTAAGGATGGGGGGGGGGGGGTCCTCCTCATATTCCGGCATTCCACGCGAAGGGGCGGGCGAGGAAAGTCTAGACAGCGCTGACCTTCAGAAGCAAAGCTTTTTCTTCAGGTCAGGCTGTATGTGGAGCAGGATAATGGAGAATCCCGAGGGAGCGTTAGAATGGAAAACAGATTGCCTTTCCGGCTTGCTCCGTCCCCCCCTAATCCCTGACAGTATAGAAGTAACAGCTTGGAAGTGATCGGGAACCGTTGGCTGGCTCAAAAAAAAAAAAAAGTCATTGCACCTACGACCCCTATGACCCCATACTGCCCCCCCACCCCCACATGTTTTGTTGAGGAATGTTGGCGGGGGCCAGCTCATCCCCGGTGCAGAGCGAAAATTCAACCAGTGAAGAGATGCCTTCCCACACAAAGACACGCAACAAGCGAACTTATTAAACTTTATCTTCCTCTGTTCCGCTGCTGCCTGGCCGTTCGCAGCCTGGACTCGCCCTCCAGCTTATAGATCGGGGAAATCAAGCAGAGCTGAAGAAGCACGATTACGGGCAGGTATCCTGTGACAAGCCACCAGCGGAATGGTTAACAGCTAAAGGGAGATTAAAACGCCAAAAAAAAAAACTAATCCAGAAAGAGCTCCTCTGACTTGTACCGTGAATGTTTTATTTGAACATTAAGCATTCAGAAAAACAAAACAATATATAACAATAAGATTCAGTTCCTGCGGAAATCTCTGGAAGAAGAAGCGAATGATCTGGTCTTTGAGTCACGTATGCAACAAGCTCAGCGTTCACGTTTTCCGATTCCATAGCAGACACCCTTATCCACTGAGACTTGCGTAAAATACCCATTTTATTCAGCACTCTATCAGAATGGGGTTAAGTATCTCAGAGGAGGGACTCTGACGGCTTGGTTACAAGTTCGGCTACCTTGACCTCCACCCTAAATTCCCTTAGGGGTGGTTACTGTCTCCAGACATTGAAACCATTGAAATATAAGTTCAATGGAGATGGACGTGGGCCAGTCCATCCAGCCAAGAAGGGAGATCTAGGCACAGCCTCTGTGGGATTCTTTTAAAACCCGCCGTCCCGATCAGGGCTCAGTCTCGGCCCCCTCTTTTGTTTCCCGCTGTCCAGTCCAAGCGAATACTAGCCCGTGCCCCCTCCTCCTCCTCCGCCAGAGTCCCCTCGACCCCCCAAGTCAAAGCTTGCATTTTATTTGTCGCCCCCATCCCCGAAATCCCAGCACGACCTGTCCGGCTTCAATGGACAGCCCGGCATGGGACGAGTTTACATGATTAGGCGGCGATAAAAGGTTGCGTCAAATCGCCGGGTTCCCCTCTCTGCTGGGCTGGCCCACATCGTCCCGCCAGAAGTTCTGACAGGCCCAGCCGGGCTTTGTCAGACCGACGAGGCTCTCTCTCGCGGCCCTATAAATATGCATCGTGGCATTTTGAACAAAGCCCCACGTCCCGCCTTTATGATGCGCTTGGCCAGCCCCCCGCATCACGCTGCCGGGTCCGACGTGTCGTGGACAACGGCGGCGCTCGGCAGCTCTGCTCGTCGTTTTGATAACTCCTGGATGCGACCATTTAGCCCGACGTTGGATTTTGGGAGTAGATCCGCGTCAGCAGCGGTTGACCCGGCTTGATAAGAACATAAGAAATTTACAAAGAGGAGGCCATTCGGCCCATCAAGCTCACTTGGGGAGAACTTTAATAGCTTAAAGTTGTTAAAATCTTATCTGGCTTTGATTGAAAGGAACCCAAGGTTTCAGCTTACACTTCACTAACAGGAAGACTATTCCATACTCCTACTACATGCTGTGTATAGAAGTTCTTTCTCAAATCCAGTTTAAAATGTTCTCCCATTAATTTCCATGAGTTCTTGTATTTGAACTAATATTGAAATAACTGTCTGTTTCTCCTTACCGCATACAAAGTCATACATCGAATGTGCCAATCCGGACAAAAGAGCAGACAGGGACCCCAAGCTAGCTTCCCTGTTAGCATTAGCATGGGCTCCCCATTAGCATTAGCATGGGCTTCCCTGTTAGCATTAGCATGGGAACCGTAACAAAGGAGTCAACTCAAGTAGGCTTTACTGTCATACCATCCATATCCAGGTATACGATCGCGTGAAATAGCGCGACCAGGACCATGGTGCAGCATACAAGAGCAATGACGAGGGGAGGGTTACCACGGCACTTAAAGTGTGAAAACACAGGACGGTGCAAAATCAGGGGGGCTGGACACAGGGGTTTATATACGTAGTGCTATGTGTATGTATGCAAACAAGAATATATCATATAGCAGTACCATAACTGGGTGGGATAAATATAGCAGCTAAAAAATAAATAAGAAATAGATAAATAATAATCACATTACATGACCAGTCTGGGGTGGGGGTGGGGGGGGGTGGGGGTGTGCACTGGCCAGCAATTTATGCTCTTCATGTTCTCAGTGCTCGAGTGTAACGGACTCTTCGCTGTCAGGGCTCTTCATCCGCTGGGATTGGTGGCTCGCGAGATCCCAGAGTGCACCTCTTCAGAGACCCACTCTCCGGGCACCCCGCCAGCCGCCAGGGCCCGCTCCTCAGAAAGAGCGACTGGCGGCACTCGCGGCGAGCGCCATCATTCATCACACTGGAGGCGAGGGAAGGTGTCTGATGTCACTCGTGCTTTTCCCGACGTCAGACTCCAAACCCAACACAGATACACGGAAGGAAGAAAAAAAAAAAAACCCTGTAATGAAGTATCTTCCACAGGTACTTTGATACAGGGAAAAAAATACATTCCGCAGACAGACCGCCGTTACAGTAAATCTGCCCGCTATGCCAGCTTGTTTCATTATGTCAGCTGGCAGACGCCCAGGGGATGGCTCACACTGAAACAGCACCGCGAAGATCCACATGGGCTCAGCGCTGGCACGACTCTCCTTCCAGGCCACCACGCTCTGTTTTTGTACCATCGCTTTCTCGACCCCTAATTAGGGGTCTGATTCGTGACCCTTTCCCATCTCACCCCTCTACGGACCGCTCCTTCTGACCCATAATTAACCGCCTACCTCGCCGCCATGGCGACAAGGTGAGCGCGCCCAGTGGGGACACGTGACACGCATCACTGCCATCGCATCTGTTTTTTTTCCTTTATATATATACAGTATGCAAATTGGCTGAGGGATGCCTGATTTTTATCCGCCGCTCCAGATCGCCTCACGCTGGCCACCTCCAGGTATGACGCACTGCTCGCGGCACATGGAGTGGGCGGAAACTCAAACTTGTGTGTGAAGAAGCCACGCTGTTGAAAAAGACCCCAGCTCTCAATTCTCCTATCTCATTTTATTTTAAAGTTCAAGGTAATTAGACCACTTGTTTCCAAATGACTCATTAGTGAGTCATTAAATTGCCCACTGATCCTGCATTACAAGTCGATGCAAAGTATATGTACCTTGTATGTTTGCAACAAATGACGTGACCTGTTTGCCTGGTGGGTCAGGGATTTCTCAGTTCCCATATATCCGGTAAGAACATTAACGTTGTACTGTAGCACTGATATTAGCCTCTGGTTTGGTCACTATACCTTAAAAAGGACATCGCTGCCTTGGAAATGGTGCAGCGTAGGGCTACAAGAATGATTCCTGGTCTTAGAGGAATGTCTTACGAGGAGAGGTTAGCTGAGCTGAATCTGTTTAGCCTCGAGCAAAGGAGACTAAGGGGGGACATGATCCAGGTATATAAAATCCTAACAGGTCTGGATGCTGTACAGCTACTTCAATATTAGTTTAAGTAGTAGAACTCGTGGCCATAAATGGAAATTAGCGGGAGAACATTTTAAAAAGAATTTGAGAAAGCACTTCTTTACACAGCGTGTAGTTAGAGTATGGAATAGTCTTCCTGCTAGTGTACCGCAAGCTAAAACCCTGGGTTCCTTTAAATCAGAGCTAGATAAGATTTTAACAACTCTGAGCTATTAGTTAAGTTCTCCCCGAATGAGCTTGATGGGCTGAATGGCCTCCTCTCGTTTGTAAACTTCTTATGTTATCAGAAAAGTAGCTAAATGGCTAATAATACACAGGAGGTGAGTAAAACCTCAGTTTTCCAAGGCGCCCAGTGAAGGAGGCTGTCCTCGGCGAATAGCGTCTCGATTTCTCAGCCCCGGGTTTGATAGGCAGACAGCGGAGTCCGTATGATGGCGAGAGCAGATTAAAAATGTCTCAGGCTGATTAAAGATGCCCCAGGACGGACCAGCCTCCGATTATTTATGCATGCTGCCACCTTTGCCCCCGTCGGTCTACTGTATTACATCATGGTTTCAAGCTAATTAGACCATAAATAAATTTTTGATGATGTCACGTTACAAACCAGAAGTAAAAACAAAGGATGTGAAGCCATCAACCTTTAATCAGTGCCCAGTTTATAATATAATAATATTACAAACCATTACTGTATATAATCAGGGTAATATAGCCCCTTAAGTTTGAGTAAAGAATCACTGGAGTCTGGATTTTAGACTTTACATATGAAGACTGGCACACAGATACAGCCACAGGCATTATAATGCTGTTGGAAATATATTAATATTGCAGTATTACGATCTGTCGTATAGTGGTATTGTTAGTATTATAGCGTGACAGTTGTAGTGACCTCCCCGCGCCTCGTTCCCCGGTCTGACTGCAGCCCTGTGCTGAAGGTGCCCCCCCCAATATGCTGATGCAAGATTCCCTCCCGTCCACGGAGTCCCCTGCCTCCTGGGATAGGATCCAGCCTCAAACCATACTGGCTAAGTGGTGACGGAGAGATGGATGGATGGATGGATGGATGGAATCAAATCGAATATAAGAATTTATGAAGATGATTGGAGTCGCAGAATGGATCTGTGCACACGCAGCATTTTGCTCACAGATCCAAAGGTACTATATGTGAAGAATGAACAGGTCCGTTATGTGTTTATTTAAATGGGGTCCATGCCAGCCTCATCTCTGGGGGAGAATCCATCCCGGCGGCGGAGGTGGGTACCGGTGTAATCGGAGCTGACGGACGGCCACGCCAGGACTCGCCTCAGCCGGCTCTATATTTTAATTTGTTACATTATGGCGGCGTGAGGGAGATAACCTTTCCAACCGGCAGGCAAATGCCTGAAAATGAATGAGATTACATGACCGGCTCCCCGTGGCACTGCGCCGCAGTTCAGGACACGGGCCCCGGTTATCTGATAGTAACCTAGCAACAGAAACCCGACCCGGCACTGACCTCGAGCCGATAAGGTCGACACCCGAAGGTTTCCCTTATTGGGTCTCTGGGTCGGGGGGAGAAGGAGGCGGAAAGGAACAAAGGCGTCCGGGAAGGACAGAGATGAATCAGAGTCAGAAAAGAGAGAGAGGAAATGCCAGGACAGAGCCGACCGGCAGGGTGGTCTCTCTCCTGCTAGTTCATGTCCAAGGCCGTGTTTATAATCTGTACAGTCCCTGCTGTAGGATCAGCGCCTGACAGAGGTCACTGGGTGAACACTCCCCCCCCCTTCTGGGTTACCCTAGGGTGGGGGGGGGGGGTGGACAGTGACGCGGGCCCTCCCCTCTGAGCTGCAAGTCCCACGGCCCCCGCTAAAAGCACTGGCTCCCCCCGCAGGGCCGTGACACCGGTGCTTGTCAGCCCGTTTATTAGCTGTCTTCTCCCCCATCCCTGCCCCCCCCCCCACCCGTCAGGCGCTCAAGGCCACTTGGCAGAGCCTCTCCGGCTTCCTCCCGTTACCATTCGGTCTGTTCAGCGATTGTTCTGCCGTCACATGCCAAGATGGAAGCCGTCCACCTCGCCGCCGGGCCGAGAACGGCACTCCGTAATACGGCTGGACGTGACAGCCGAGGTTAATTTTATTGTTTATCCGAAGAGGCAACATACAGGTAGCCACAGGCACGTAATGATCTGACACCCCGCTTAGTCACCCCGTGCTCGTACTACTGACCTCTGTCGCTTAACGCTCTTATGACGCCGAGTGCACCGACTTTGGACAAAAATGTCCGCAAAATACATAAGTGTGACTAATTTTGCTCCCCGTTCGTGCCCTTGGCAAGTTTATTGCCATTTCTTTTTTTTTTTGGTAGGAAGCCTGAATGAAAAATTAAACACATAGAGACCGCAGCGCCGTTAAATACACGACAGTTAAGCAAATAATCCCAGCAATTAAAATACTTCATTAAGGAACAAATGACTGGGCCTGACGTAACGTGATCCCCTGCTGGGTCCAGTCTGACCTTCTTCATTTAAAAGGCAAATCAGAACAAAGAATGGGCCTGGGAGTCCAAACGCGAGGACACGCCAAAGCCCTAACCAGAAACCTTTTCTACTGCTTCCATTTTTTTTTTTTGATTATTTATTTGCTTATTTATTTACTTGGCAGACATTTTGGCGGGCTCTTCCGGAACGCATCTCTAAGGCATCTCAAGACGGCCATTTAATGAAATTGGCTTAATTTAATCGCTCTCCCTCCTGATGCACTTGCCGACTCGGGCCGGGCGCCCCAGCGTAGAGCTCATTTCAATATCCAATTCATCGTGTCATCAGGATTCAAGGCATGCAAACCTGCCCCCCCCCCCCCCCCCCCCCCCCC
>JAODLC010000037.1:26059-38700 GCA_026781145.1 Hippopotamyrus pictus | reverse complement strand
CACCAAAAACGACTCCTCTCCTCCTACCCGTAGCGGCCAATCAGAAAGAAGCCCTGAAGCCCTCCCTCTTCGTGAAGGAGGAGCCCGGCTCCGAGGAGGTGCAGTCAGGCTACGGGCTGCATCAGGAGGGGCCCACCCCGGGGCCTGCTGAACGGGGCCCCCAGCCCCAGGAGGCGAGCCCACTAGCTAAGAACTGTCTGCTGAACCAGGACATCAGCGTGAAGGTGGCATCAGAGCTGCTGATTAAGCTCTCAGGTGGGTCTGCCTCTCCCCCCAGCCCCCCCCCTCGCCGCTTCGCCCATCTCTCCACCCGCCCTTCTGTCTTCTCTTCTTCTGGAAGTTTCACTTGGCCTGCAAAACCGACCTCAGGGACCGTTCCCAGAATTCAGTGGTTTTTTTTTCTAAATTCTCAAAAAGAGCCCCCTTTAAGGGTCTTGGTGCTCAGTTGCATTAAAACAGAGGAAAGTCCACAGGAAGGCCTATCCTGATGGCTGAGGACCCCCCCCCCCCTCCAAACGTGCACCAGTGTTTCTGTTTGTAACCTCAAATGAATAAAGCAGACTTTCTTTCAAGCGTTCAAGCTGTTTATTTTTTAAAGTTCTGTTCCTTAAAATGACACATTCTCATGTTGCTTTAGTACAAAAGATACCGAAGCTATTCACGCAGGGTGACTTGTAAGCTAAAAGCTGAGTGCAGTTTGCTACTTACTGTTCTGGAAAAATGCCCCGTTTTAACGCGGTTGCTTAGCGTGCTGTAAATGTTGCTGTGGGGTGTCCTCGTACGTTTGTGCGCTACACTGTCACTGTGTGTTGTCATCCAGTGTTTTGTTGCCATGGGTATGCGTGTGTCAGTGAATGAGCCCCTTTAAAAAAAAAAAAAATATACGGTGGAAAAATGCCCCCACCCCCCCGGCCTTGGCCTTGTCGTGAGTGGAGTTTTCTAGAATGTGGTCGCCATAGAAACGTGAGGTCTTGAACTTGGACAGAATGTCAGGAGGGACAAATCTGATGCGTCTCCGAATGCCCCCCCCCCCTGACCGAGGGGCCCCTCACACGGAACGGCGTGGGAGGATCAAGGCCAACGTTACTGTGGGGAATTCCAGAAAGTACCGCTGGAAGGTTTCAGAGACCGGCGCAGAAACCTCAACCCCAACCTTAACCCCTACCTGACTGCAAATCTCTGCGAGGCCGCGGACGCCTTGGCGAGGCTGGCTAATGCTCTAAACGTCACCAGGGATGAGTCACCCGCCTACAGCCGCTTGGCCCAGGGGTCGCCAGCGGCATCTATCTTTAGGGTATTGTTGAGGAAGTGGCTTCTCGCTGGGTTGTGATCCTCTGTAGTTCCGATGCCCATGAGCCTGACTGCTGCAGGCAGTCCTGAGGGGGGGTGCAGAAAGGTGTATGCTTATTACTAATCTGTTAATTCTTACGGTTACCATCCAGGGGTCAATTAAGGAGCGTAAACTAGCCCAGTGTCGAGGCTGGGGGGGGGGGGGTGGCCTACTTTCTCCACACCACCTCTGAGGTGGAACTGTTCCGGTCCCGTCCCGCCATCCTGACAGCTGGACCAAACCTAGGGTCACGGGTAGGGAGGGGGAATCTATACTTAAAAAAGAAAACATGAACCAGCCAGCAGGCAGTCAGGTCACGACCCAGGATGCTGGGCACTAGCTCACCTTGTCGCTTTTGAATTTGGTAAATAAAAGCACAAATATCATTTTTTTTTGTAGAAGCAGTTATACACAGAAATTATGTAGCCAAATGACCTCTGCTGAACGCCCTGCTTTTCGGTTGTCAAAACACTTTCCCTGACTGGAATGAAAGGGGCCTTTCTGTCCTAAAATAAATACATTTACCTCTTGATTTAACCCCCCCCCCCTCCCAATTTCTTATTTAGTTTCTTATTAAACATTGACACGTTCTGCTGATACGTAAGGACTTGTAACTGGGTTTAATTGCTTCCCTTTTTCCAATTTCCTAGACGCTAACATCTGTATGCCCCGACAAGTTGGAGCCTTTTACCCGAGACCCCCTGGGGGGGCGTGACTCTAGGACCGATGTGGACCTTAAGCGTGAAGCAGTGAAGGCTGTTCTGTCTGTGGTGTTCATAAATGACACTTTTTAAAAGTTTTTTTTTAAATTTTTTTTTTCACGCAATGCGATTGGAGGAAAGTTACCCGCCTGTTGGATCTGGCCTTGGCGAAAGAGAGAGAGCCCTCGGTTACCCCTGCCATTGTCACGTGACTCATCCCCCCCTGACTCTAAAAGGGTCGCCGGGTGAGGGAGGAAGGCAGCTTTGCGTGACGAGGACGCGGTCACTTAAACACGGCCGTCCCCGTGAGTCCGCCGGGGGGACAGCGGTGACGTCGGGCCTGCTCCCTGATTGGCGGGCGGTAGAATTAACGAGTGGGGGCCAGCGAGCGAGCTGGATCTGGACGGCGCGGCGTCAGAGGAGCGGAAGGGCCGCGGATCCTCGGCGCGCTGGCAGTGTGCGCGAATGTGTGGCATCCCATAATATGTGTAGGCTTAGGTGTGAAAGTACAGAGATGACGACGTGTCCCGTGAGCTTCGGTGCTGCGGGTGGGCATTTATTAAACCCGGATATGGCGAATTATCGCATTAATTCCGTGTTATCCAGCAGTCCCCATCCCCCGTCAGCCCCCACCCTGTTCAGACTGGGCCGGCCCGTCATTGGACCCAACGAGGCTCCGCCTCCGGGAAGCGAGCCTCTCCTCCTTTGTCCTTGCCGGGGCAGAGCGGCCTCGCCATGACACGCAAGCGCCCAGCACGCCTCTCCAACCCCCAACCCCAGCCCACCCCCCCCTTGAAGCGGCTGAACTTTTCACCCCTGTCTAAGCAGGTCGTCCTTCCTGTCGAGCCCGGAGGAGACGCGGCTCGGAATGACAACCCCGCTGCTCCGCACCCCCGCTCCTCCGCGCCCCCCCCCCCTCCCGTGCCCCCGCCCCCTCTCCTCGCTCGCTCTCGTCTGCTCTCCTCCGCTCGCTCCTTTTCCCTCTCTCTCTTCCCCCTCCTACTGCTGTCACCCACCTCGGCGGACCATACCACGTCAGTCTGCGCGGGGTTGATTTTGCGAATAAAAATAGCGCCGCAAAAACAAAATAAGTCCAGTGTCCCAGGCACATGGTGAAGCTGTTACCCGCCTCGAATCGGGGTCTCGACATGAACGTCCTGTCCCCTCGCTGACCTTGACCCCGATGCTGGTTCTGGGGTCCCAGTTCCTCGTTCAGGGAATTCGGGTCAAGATTCCGGCGCAGTGGCACCTGAGTCCCGTCCCCCGTGTTGAATGTAGGTCGGGGTGGCCGTGCCGTGACCCCCCCCCCGCCCTCGTTCTGCCTCCTTCCCCCCTCGCCGGATCAGTGGGCGGAGCCCGCTAGCTGTCCGCGACGTCAGGGGAAACCCCGACCCGGGCAGAGCCCAAAATACCGCGTGCCGTGGGAGCCGTCCGTTCCACACGTGTTACCTGCAGAAATCCGGCACGGCGCGGAGCTATTTTTACCCAGCAGTCTGCCTCGCCAAGCCGGGCGCTCCGGAGGTGTTTATCGGGGCACTGTGCACGCGTCCCCGGCCAACCCCCGTGCATATGGATGGGCCGACGGGTTGCTCACGCGCCGTTCCGCCACCTGTGCCCCCGCTGTCCGACACGGGCCGGGGGGGCACGTGGGATTTCACAGCTGCGTCCGTTTGTCGCCTTCTTTTTTTTTTTTTTTTTCTCCTCGTGCCTTTCTGTGTCACCTCTGCAAGGTAGCTGATTGGCTGACGTTACTGGGCAGAAGGTAGCTGATTTGTTGGTGTTCCTGGGCAGCTGGTAACCGATTGGTTGGTGTTCTGGGGCAGCTGGTAGCTAACTGGCAAAATGATCGCAGATCCTAGCCGTATTTTTAGAGTAGGGGCCACTTATCAGGTCCTCGATCCCTGCCGATTTTAATGCATTGTGTACCCCTGACTGGGTGTACTGGGAGGTCTGGGCACAGCGGCTGACTGCTTTTCCACGGCCTCCAGCAGAGAGCAACAAGGAGGCCAGCATGCGGCAGGCGGTGGTGAAATCGGAGCCCATGGAGGTAGACCCGCCTGAGGAGCCGCCCCTACCCCCAGTGCCCTCTCGCCTGGTGGGCTTCGGCACGCTGTCCGGGTGCGAGGCGGGTGAGCCGCTCTCCGGCCTCCCCGAGGGCCTGGTGCTGCCCCAGAAGGCCCTATTCTCCCAGGACATCTCTGTCAAGATGGCCTCTGAGCTCCTCTTCAAGCTGTCAGGTAAGAGACTCTGTGCTGATTGGCTGAATGAGTCATGTGACACACATGCTTGGTTTTTTTTTTTTTTTTTTTTGCTTCGAAAGGAGCTGGACAACCTAATTGGTCTGAAGGATCTGTGTCACCAAAACTGCAACATACTGGTTTCTCAGGCAGTTTAAAGGCAGTATTTAACTATTTAATAAAGATTTTTTTTTTGGCCGATTTTGAGGTTTTAGTAACCTTTAAGGTTTTGCAAGACCCCCTCCCCCCAAAATCACACCCTCCTCCTTTACGGCTCATTTCTGAAGCACACCAACCTGACCACGCGCGCACGCGCCTTCTCGTCCCCCGTGCGGGATCGTCATGGCAACGCAGGGAGACCTCTGTCCTTGGCCAGGCATTTGATGGAGCCGTGTCAAGAAGGGGATGGGGGGGCGCGCCTGGGTAGCCGCCTCTCTGAAAGGAGTCACGGCTGCACTGGGAGGGCCTGCCATTAATGGGAGCACTGGTCTTATCTGGGTTGTAATCAGAGCCGCTGTAATTTGGAGGGGGGGGGGGTGGTTTGGGCAGCCACCCCCCATCTTTGAATGTTTTTATGTATTTAGAGGATTACTGTGAATTAATATTCTGTCCGTTTTATTTTTAACAGAAAAAGTGAGCAAAGCTAACGACCAGAAAGACGGCACTATGCTGGGCATGAACAGGTAAGAGGTAACATGCTGCCCCCCCGCTTACTGGCTTTGCCCTCAGAGGTGCCTGTTTTCACCCCTGTTCTTGTGGTCACATCTTCACAGCACTTCGTACCTTGGCGACTGCTTCAGACAATCACCCTTCAACTCATGCTCCAAGGACCCGGTCACCGGCGAGGCCAGCTCGTCCACCAGGGCGGCACCACTCGGTAAAGCTCCCCACCTCTGTTTCACGGCTGCCTGGAACCCAGGTCGCGCGACCAGTTCAGCAGCAAACGGTAGGGTGTTTGCGATTGGCTGAGCTCCTAAAGGAGACGCGTGATTGGCAGAACCCGGCTGGGCTCGGTGGTACCTTTGTGGCGGTTTACCGAGGCCGTGACCTCAGGGGCCTGAGCGCCATTCGTGAGCCTCTGCCCCCCCCCCCCCACCCCTTCGGCTGCGGCACCCCCAGCACTCAGAGGGTAATTAGCATGCTCCCGCCCTCCCGGCCCCGAGTTAATGAAAAAATGATTGCGTTTTACGTGTCAAGGGTGTCCTCGCAGTTAATTTGCCGAACGCCCCCCTCCCCCCGCCTTCGTATGCACGCTGCCGTCTCCCTCCTGTCCCGACACCCTTACCCATGGCGGTGAAATGTGGCTGTGGCGCCACAGCTTGGCCACGGAGGAGTATTGCGGTGGGAGTCGTGCGGCGAGGGCTTGGCGGCTGCACTGTGCATCTGTTTCCTCCTATTTTTATTTGCTTCTGCCGGGGAGTGGCGCGTGCCGGCGTGTGTGCCCGCCTGCCCGTCTTCCCTCCGCCGTGGCGGCCTCCTCTCCCTCCCCAGCATTAATAACGCCAATTAAACCATTATGTGCCTGAAAGGCCCCCACCCCAGCCGTCCTCGGCAGAGCCAGGGAAGCCGGCTGTCCCTCCCAGTTTCGGCGAGCCGCCTGTCAGCGCCAATGTGTCGGGCCTGGCCCCCATGGCACCGCCGCCCCCACGTCGGCCGTAAACCGCGCGGCCCAGATTCTGGAACCTGTGTCTGTGCCATTCGGAGGGCTTGGCGCACCGGGCCAACGCTTGGTCGTGCGTTGGCGGACACCTTGGCGGGGGTGGGGGCTGTTTGGCTGAATTCGTCCGCGCGGCTTCAGTAGCACAGACCCGGTGTTTGTATCAGATGGGTCGGTTAGTTTCCGAGAGGCGCAGGTTCCGAAAAGAGCGTCGCTCGCAGTAGAACCGGGCTCTCGGGTCAGATCACATATACCACATATGACCTACACCGTCTCACCCCGTACCCCTCACCTACTTCAGAGGACTTCCTGTACAAGCTGCCCGACCCAATTTGGGGGGCTGAGTGTGTGACCAGAGCATGGACATGCACCTTCTGCATTCCGCTCTACATTTCGCACATCTGTCTTCTAATGGCTGCCATTAAATAAGCTGCGGTCAGCCAGAGCGCCCCCATCTGGTGCCCCAGCGATCCCGCAGCCCACACGCTGCCTTTCCCAGCCTGAGCGCCAGTCGCCAAGATGGCCGCCAGCCCGGCCCTCGACAATTTATTCATATCTCATCGGTTTGCGGTCGTCTTAAAAAGACACATTTCCCTTGATAATTTATCACAAATAAGCGTCACGTTCAGACATTTATTTACATTATCATTGTCTTATTGTTGATCATCTCCTTCCAAGGTGCAGCCGCTTAGCCATTAACCAGTATGCTCTTAAGTAGATCCAGATTTACATAATTAATATTCATGAACCCGGCCCACGCAGTGACCAATGGGAAGCGCAGAGACGCGTGTTTATATTCAGCCTGCATTCCAGGCTAACAGGCTATATCGTTTATGCGTTAGGGGTATTGTGCGTGTCCTTCCCCCGGGGGGGATGTGGCACTGCCAGTCTGGAATCTTAATTGGGAGCTGGCTGTCGCCTTTTATCAAAGGCTTAACATTGTACTGCCAGGCTATCTTGGGGAGGAGGGGGGGACGTATTCGTTGAAGTGGTTATTGGCTGGTCGGTGTCGCTGGGATGGGTTAAGTAGATGGTTGGATTATGGGGGGGGTGACCTTCGGCGGGAGTGGATCTCATGCGGGTGAGGTACATGCTGACCAGCCTGGTTCTTGAGAGCACAGCCACCTAGAGAAGCTGACTGATGGGCTCCCTCTCTTCCAGACTGGGACAAGGTGGGCCTGGACCCGGGGAACGGCAGGCCGCAATGGCGGCCGGGCGAGCAGCTGTTCCCCTGCACCGTGTGCGGGAAGGTCTTCGGCCGGCAGCAGACCCTCTCCCGGCACCTCTCTCTACACACAGGTGAGAGCCTGAGCTCCGCCCACCGAATGGCCCCGCCCCCTTTCCAGGGAAGGCGGCCTGTAAGCGCTACGTGAGGCGGATTCTCGGTACGCGCGCGGCCGGACAAGAAGGCAGCCGGACAGGATTACCCGCGGCTTTAAAGAGATTACGCCTCTGATTAGTCTCAGTGGGAGAACGACTCGTCTCATTAGCTGAGCATACGGACGGCGCCGGCTTCGTGGGCTTTCCCCGGAGCACGGGGAGCGGGACCAGAGCCGGTGCAGGGGCCCCCGATCCGGGGACTGCGGGCGGACGGGGCCGGCTGGCAGCCCATCACTTGGCCCCCACTTGGAGAGCAGAGGCGGAAGCATATGTCTGTGTGTCGCAGTGCTGAGGCCATGGGAAGGGGTTCCGGCCTCGCGGCCCACCTCGCTGCTCACACTGACAGCCCCGCCGGTGTGCCCCTCCCCCCCAACCTTCGCTGATTTTTTTTTACAATTTTTTTTTTCCCTCTCCTTCCTTTTTCTTTTTGTCGTTCCCCTATATGGGTGTCACCCTCTCTCTCCCCCACTGCCCCCCATCGCCGGGTGCTCGCAGACGAGCGGAAGTACAAGTGCCACCTGTGTCCCTACGCCGCCAAGTGTCGCGCCAACCTCAACCAGCACCTCACCATCCACTCCGTCAAGCTGGTGAGCACCGACGCCGAGCAGATAACCATCGCCACGGAGACCGGCGACCGCAAGAACTGCCCCTACTATTACAGGTGGGTGCTCCTCCACCCTCTCCCTCCCGCTTTTCCACGCGCGCGGCCACCCTACCGCACACACACTATGCTCAAGTATCCCTTAATCCTGGTGCTACCATCGTTATGGCAACAGAAGGGGTAACGCCTGCCTGAATGTGCACTTTCTGTGGGAAATACTCAACAGGATGTGCTGCTGACTTCCCTCCCAAGCTCCGCCACTTAACCCCTTCCCGATTGGTTTCTGTAACCCCGCCCCCTTCCCCCACAGCTGCCACGTATGCGGGTTCCACACGGATCACAACGCCCACTTCGTGAGTCACATGTCGCTGCACGTGGACCGGGAGCAGTGGATGTACGCGCTGTGTTGCAGCACCTGCGACTTTGTCTGCAACGAGGAGGCTGACATGAAGGCCCACGTCAGCGCTGGGCATGCAGGTGGGCGCCGTGCCAGCGATCAGCCCACTTTGCCAGTGAAAATGACCAGTGCAGCTCTCTTTGCCTTACTGGCCGGTATATGTTGATGCGTGACAACGAGGTTTGTACTGCAACAATAAACTGTGTCACGGTAGCAACTTGGGTGGTTTTACGGTAAAACGTATACCACTAAATTTTTGGCACGTTCCCCGTAATTTATCACAGTGTCCTGTCCCGGCAAATTCGTATTGTGGAGGATGGTGAACTTTAGCACTGTTTTTGAAAATATCGTAAAAATACTGTATGCCGTCGTATACCGTGGTAAACCAGGAGCTGACAACCTGTGACCCTCGAGTCGCATGCTTCTGCATACTGCATTGCCAGTTAAGTGGTACTCTTCCAGCGTAATTCAGTAAGTGAAGGTATAGTATGAGGTTTTGAACGCAACCTGACAACATTGCAGGCGCTACACCTTAAAAAATCTGAAAAGGCTTCCGTGAATGTCACATACAGTGGAAACCGCTTATAGTGATCACGTCTGTCTGGGAGAGATTGATCGCTATAAGCGGATGATCATTATAACCGATTTTTTTTCTTTGTCTCAGGCAGATTACCATCTAATTGACATTTGTAAATGTATTTAAATTAATGTAGTAGAACAGACAGCTTCCATATTTTACTTAATTTTATTGACGATTTCAAAATACAGTGCAGCTGTTTTAGATGCTTTTCAAATTACAGTACTGTACAAATTAAATTACTGAACTGTGTTTAATTCAAATTTGCTACAATACAGTACAGTCCTGTACATAATATTAAATTCAATTCTATTAACACAGCACACTTTCACAACGTTATTGTCTCATTGTGCTTATTGTAGTTTCGCTGCTGCGTCTTGGTGGCTTGTTTTTGGCAGTTTATCAAAAGATTTGATGAGTCTATATTTACCATTGAGAGAAAATGATTTTCTTTTTGTCGTCATTTTCTGTGCACAAAACATCAGCTTCAGGTAGCTACCAGAAGCAGATGGCGTACTGCAAGGCAAAATAGACCTATCAAAGTAAAGTTAAAAAAAATTTAAAATTACCACAGCTTTAATTTTTTCCCGTATGTTGTCTAGTTTAAAAAGACTGTCCCAAGCTTTTTGATCCATGTATGCAGTTGATCACTATAAGCGAATTCAACTATTGGTTATTGGTAGCTTGTGATGTTCATCTTGGTATCTTATTTTTATTGGACAATATCAGTCCAATCGATACCACTTTATATTTTTATGCTAGCAAGGATGTTTTGAAAAGTAAACTAGAACAGTAAAACAATCAAATCAAATCTAAATAAATCGTATCCCAAGGCAGATGAAAACAGTTCTCAAAAAAAGAGAAAAGTATAAGATGAAAGTCAAGAATTTCAAGATGAATGGACAGATGCATTCACAGCTGTTCCAGCATGTGCTTAATACTCCTGGAGAAAAAAAATAACGTATGTGCTGATATATACTGTATGCTGAAAATATAACATGTCTGCTTGATCACAGCTGCAAAACTTGAAATATGTGTATTACCTGTTCAGCATCGTTTTTGTGCCTTTATATCTTTGGATAGCTTCTCGATGTCTGGACTGTAGGAAGACACTTTGATTTTCAGGCAAGATTACAAACTTTCATTTTTCCGACTGCTTGGGAGTTTAGCACAGTTGCTGCCAGTTTTGCGGCATGGTGAGAGATTATAAAACACAAAACCTTTCACCGATGTTGAATACGTTAAGGAGTGCTTAGTTAAAGTAGCGGAACACCTGTTTACCGATTTCAAAAATAAGAACGATATAATTAAGAGAATTAAAGACATGCCATTTTCATTCTAAAGTCCATGAAACACTGAAAATAATTTTGCATTTTGTTGTTGGTGTCATGTAAACATGTAGCTAAACTGTTTAGAATAAATTTCTGTTTCCAGTAAAATTCTGCGGATCAAATTAGTTTTGTTTTTTTGTTTTTTTTTGACGTTCTGAAAGTGGCTCCTCTTCTCAGCTGAGTTGCTAACCCCTGGTTTAGATGGTAAGGAGGAATGGAAAAATTAGATACTACCCAAGCCAAGTAACGGTGCACTTTCATGGGGACTGGGGTGCTGACCTGTAACAGGATGCGGGTGTTATCAGGATCTGAACCAATCAAAAGCTGAGCTCTGATAGCTACATATTGTTGTTGTTTGTTACTTACTAGCAACATGCCGTAGCACAATCGGAGAGGAAAGGCTGCATTTACCCATCAGCTGTCACGGAGGCGGACCTTGACCACGAGACAGATGGCTCTTTGGTCTGGGTGGCCTGTCGGTGCCCTTGCCGGCCGCTAGGGGCACTGTGCCAGAATCGGAGTGCTGTCTCGGGCAGGGGAGTGACGAACGGTGTTTCTGCCCATCGTCGGTGTATGTTTGTCTCTGACCAACCCCTGCCTGGCGATGCTCTTTGGGTGCCAAGGAAAAAACGTAAATGCAGAAGTTACGTTACGTAACGTGGATGACTTGTTAAGTAGCCAGCTGCGCAAATGGGCGAATGCGTGAAGTGTGCGCTGCGTGGGTCTTAAAAGCACATAATTAATGTCAGGATGACGGCAGGCACGGGCCCACGCTGGAATGGCCATTCATTGAACATGTGCTCTGCTTGTAGCCCTTGTTAACGCTGGCCTGGTGTGCGCCCTTCTGAATTTCCTACCTGTTATTCGCGACCGGCCAGTTTTGTAGTAGTACACCAATCTGATCCAGCGAGAATCTTCCCAGGTCTATTGAAATGTTTTACATTTTGTAGTGCATTGTTAAATAAAGCTTCGGCAATGTGTTAATCTGTAAGCTGCCCTCTGATTTGTTAAGGGCTGTTATTGTTTAGCGGCTCTGATTGGCTTGCGTCCAATGCGACAGCCACGGCATTATTGACATCAGCTGGAATTTCCCGAAACCCTTCATCCGCGCTTGATTTGTTTTACATTCCCAGTCTGCCGTCTCCATGTCCAAAGGGCAGTGGTATCCAAGCGGGGCGTAGAAGCTAGCGACTGGACCCGGCATCAGCCGGCGAATGCTTTGAGCCGCCTCCTCTTGGCTAATTTTCGGGTTCCTGTCGGGCTTCATGGGTCAGCGACGGACAGAGCGGTCCTCCTGTCATCGCTAAGGGCTGCCAGTGGAATTTGCTGTCGCTGACAGCCCCGCGGGGGGGGGGGGCGGGCGGTGGCTGTGGTGTCGCAGGGCGCGCCATGCCAGTCACGATCGCCCACGCCAATCCCAGCCCCCCATGCGGGCCTCTCAGAACATGACAAGTGCTTTTTGGTGTTTAAAAAAGAGCAAAAAGCCGCCGGCCAGGCTGACTTTAGGTTAGAAACCGGTGGAGTGCTGGTGCCGATCGGCTGATCTTTCTTTTTGTGGCTGGGTTGTGGGGGGGAGGGGGTGTCAGGGTGAGATCCAATCTGACCTTTGACCTTTTTGTTTGGTTGTTTTCCTGCCCACCAGGCCTGAACCCCAGGAGCCCGCTGAGCGAGACCAAGAGCACGTCGTCCTCGCTGTCTGCCCTGAGCGACTCTGTCAACAGCTCGGAGAGCAGCGACGTCCCCCATGGCGGAGAGGACCTGAAGGGCGTGCTGGCCCCGCCCTCCTCGGCAGGTAGCCAGTCCAGCTCTGGCAGCCTGTCAGGATCTGGGGCCGAAGACAAATCAGAGAAAGGTATGGGGTGGAGCTTAGATAATCACCTCCTTTATGAGCTGTGAAACCGCCCCCCCGGCACAGCCCTCTGTCCCCTGTGATTATTATCTCACGATATATAGTTGCCTTGCAGATTTGTAAATCTACAGAAACGTGAGTCTGCTGGTCATGCCTAAGAACGCGCTCGTAGGCTTGAGGTCGTTGATTCAAAACCGAGGAATTTGTTGCCACAAAATATCCTGATCCCTTTCCGTTACTCAGCCAAGCAATGAGCATAAATAAACAGTAGTAGAAAATTTCATCCAAGGCAATTTGTATTTAAAAAAAAATCGTATCCTGGCAAATAGCTACATATTTCCAGAAACTGGTCAGGAAAAAATATTCCCTCTTAAAGGTTCCACAGACCTTTGGCTCCAAGACCTTGAACCACCCTTAATGCACTCTGTGCCCCGCCCCCCCGCACCCCACACCCCTGCGACGTAGGTTTCGAGTGTGTGTTCTGCAACTTCGTCTGCAAAACGAGGACCATGTACGAGCGGCACCTGCAGATCCACCTGATTGCGCGCATGTTCGAGTGTGACGTCTGCCATCAGTTCATG
>JAODLC010000037.1:0-17378 GCA_026781145.1 Hippopotamyrus pictus | reverse complement strand
TATGGCTCCTTTTCCTTAACCTTTCCCTCACTAAATATGCATGTAAAGGAAAATGTACCCCCCCCCCCCAGAACCAGACTGGGCGTGAAAGGCACCTCGATCCAGGAGGTTCGAGGTGCATCTAAGTCAAAGGATGTCAGTCTTATTGTCGCAATGTTTCATGTCCTGACATCCAAACTGTACATTTTGTTTGCCACGCCCTCTTGTCAGGTGCCTCTGAAATTCTGAAAGGTTCTATATAAAAATTAATTGTTCTGTCGTTCTATAGAGGCTTCTAGTCCTAAGTAAATATGATGCTAATTGGCTTACATTAAATATTCACAATCATTGGCCACTTTACAGATAAACCTGGCTATTAACAGATAGGACTCCCTTTTGCCTCCAGAACTGATTTAACGGTTGACAAGATGTCGTGTTCGCATCTGCCTTTCTGCACGTCGGCGTCGTACCAAGCCGATATTTTCACACTTGTGGCCTTCCTGTTAGCTTTAATGAGTCTGGCTGTTCCCCTCTGACCTCCCTCATTAATGCGGTGTTTTTGGCAACAGAAATGCCATCGAATGGTGTCTCCCCCCCCCCCCCAATCGCACCATCGTCTGTAAACTCTAGACCCTACAGTGCATGTAAATCCCTGGAGGGCTGCTATTTCTAAGATGCTAGAACCACCGTGCACCGCACATCTCAGCACGATCAAAGTCGCTTAGATCGGATGGCTCAGCTGCTCTGATGATTGACTTCACTGTAAAGGAACCTCTTTGGCCCGTGTGCTCTGTGGAGGACCATGCTGTTTACATTCCCCAGCAGGTGGCTGTTGAGTGTATCCTTCATGCTGCATTTGTACGTTTTTTTTTTTTTGGAAAGGACTTGCATGGTGCGCAATGATTTTGGGACGCCTGGGGTTTTATTGAAACCTGGGTTCTTACTGCAGCTTCAGCGGAAACGGAGATTCCAGAGTGCGGGAAGATAATTAGCCAAGAATCTCCGCAGGCAGATTGATCGAGGCAAATGGTGTGTCGCTTCTATCCAAGTGAGAGCGTCCTCCTCTGGGCCTGCTTGGAATGGCCGCCTCAGAGCCCAGGAGGACTCCCTGCTTCTGGATAACGTCTGCGATGGTTTGCATGTCACTCGAGGGACTTTGTCTTACATAAAGCAATCGGAATATTCTGGCACCGTTAGGCTGCGCGCCGTGGTCAGGAATGATTCATTGTTCAAACTCCCCATTGTCAAACAAATTATCTGAAACCGCACAGAAAACAGTGGATATTCAAAGTCTCTCGTCGTCAAGCTAGAAAGGTTACCATGGCACCGAACGGTGTCGACCAATCACGGGATGCTGGGTCTCTATGGGTCTGAGTTTATCAGTTAAAGAAACAAAAGAGGAAAATATAAATTTGTGATAATAAAGAGCCAATTGGATGTATGTCATACACAAAAAAGTGTTCATTGAAAAGACTATAATTTGATTAATTTTCTTAAATTAGACACGTACTAGTCTCTATTTTATCACCAGAAGTCCAAACAATTTCATTGTTTTTTGAAGAGTTGGCCTGATCTGATACATAATGCCTGCAAACTTAAATACGCATTTGTTGCTGATTGTATTTGATGGTACTGAACTCGTACGTTTGGCACTGAGAATGAAGTGTGACTGTTGTTAATTCTGTAATGGTGTCCGGGGTGTAAAAATGACACTTTGGTTGCTTGCAAAACGTACTGTCAATGAAGTATCCCTTGGATTCGCAGAGGCCGATTCCCCAGTTTCCAGCTGCGTTTCTAAGTACATATCGGCAAATTGTATTTGCCGGCACCTTATTTCCAATGCTGGCATTTCACTTTGCAGCTACCAGGAATACATCTTGTTTGCATGCCCTGCCTATTCCAGCCTGAACCTGCTCATGAACCTTTTCAATTGTATTCATTAATCTTTCTTTTTTTCCCCCCTGATTCCTCTTTGATGAAAGAACCCAGAAATCAAAGTGGACGGCACAGTGGAAATTGCAGAGAGGAAAGGTCTCTTAAAAGTACTAAATCACGAATTGCAAAAAAAGCTACTAAGAAAGACAGAGCAATATTACGACGACGTCTGTAAAGTCACCGAATGAGAAATAAGCATGGAAAACAAGGGCTGTTTTTCAGAGGAAAAGAGTTTCCAAGATCAAAGGCAAATGATGACTGATGGACCAGGAACTGTACAGAAGACCTCGATAGCAAAGACACCAACAATCAGCATTTATTCGGTGAGTCAGATGTATAGAAAAAAAGGTAAGTAGTTGACGCAAAGGAGCAGATTCGAGCCTGAACTTTCCCTCGAGTCCCAAAATGACCAGACTGAGTCTGATTTTGGACATATTATGCGAAGACCAAATGTGTTGGAGGAAGACGATAATGTGAACAAGGAAGATGATGACCAGCAACAGCGATGGAGACTGAGAAGCCTGAGAATGCAGATGGCAGGCAGGACTTCCTGGAGGCATGTTGTCTGCTTTCCGGAAGCTGTCTGTATTTTCCCAGAAGTCAATATTGACTTCCTGGAACCAGGTAACAGTCGTAATATGATATGGGCATTTTTTTTTCTGCGTATGATTTCAAACTGATATTTCACAATTATGGGTTGGCTTCCCATCCTGGGCTGTTCCCCACCTTGTGCCCGTACCTTCTGGGATAGGCTCTGGACCACCCCTCGACCCTGAATAGGACAAGTGGGTACATGGAGGGATGGATGGATGGGTGGATGGATGTATTTTACTAATACATTCTATCATGCCTGACACCTGATGACCTTCCTGGCTAGACCACTGAGCAGCCTTTGGTATCACAATCTGTTCGATTATTGACCATACTTTTCCCAATATTCCGTTGGCCGGAGATCTCGACTTGATTTGTCAGGCGGATGATTGAGCTGTAGATATTTATACGCCGTGAATTAATTTCGTTTTCTCACTCTCCTGGCCGAACACCGCATGTGTCAGGAAAGGTACCACCGTCCCTCTGTGTTAAAACGTCCGGATTGCTGCTTCGGCTACAGATCTTAAATCCCCATTTACCGCCTGCCCCAGGAGCTCCAAGACGCCGGCGTGCACGTCTAACGCGGAGGAGCAGGAGCGAGATGATGTCGTCCGTTCCCGGTCACCGCGCCTCTCGTGATATCATGGCGGCAGGTGAGTTATTTGGGCACGTTTTGGGCAGCTCCACCGACGCGGCCTTTCAGACTTCAAGGGACGAAAATAGAGAGGTCATTCTGCGGAGCAAATTATTCCAACGTGCCGGCTCTCAGATGGCTCGCAATAATATTTTTCGACGCTATAGCTGAGAGCTGAATGGGAGCGAAATTAATTCCCATGCAGAATCAGGCTGAAATATTCATGTCCCCAATGCAGTGTGTGCATATGGAATTATTAATCATGGTGCCAATGAGCTGTGGGTTTTTTTTTTTTTCTTCCCTCTAAGTCACCCCTAAAATTATTGTTTCCTATGGCATTCTCACTGAATCTGCAGTTCATGTGCTTTAGCTGACCCAAAAACGCACCGTGGATTAATAGAGGTGATTGTGAATGTGGACTCCTTTGGCTGTGAGTAGGACGTACGCGTTGAAATCTTACGGCTAAAATTGGACTAGGAATTTCCTTAATTTTCCCAATGCTGAGGTTGGCTGACTTGGGCGCCAGGGGTGTATACAGGGGGGCAGGTCACTGGCCTAAGCTGAAAGCTGATTGGCCCCAGGTGTGTCCCCTCCCCTGTCACTCACCGATTCGAAACATGTCATTGGCTAACGATAAGGTTGGTCCCTAAATATGGGAACCACCAGCCGGCGCAGACTTCTTGCTCTCACACTGGCGGTTTTTCGAACCTCGTTCGCAAATCTGTTGCTGAAAGTTGCTCGTTTAGTGTCTGAATCCCCCGTGAAATGTTGCAGAAAGTAGCGGGGATGGGACAAAAGGTTTCCGGGGGTCTCGGAAGCGACACGCCGCGCATTTGTTCATCGAAGCTGCTCGCTTTTGACACGTCGGGCAGTCGGGAGCTCGTCTCGTTCCCGGGCCGGGGTGTTTCTGCCGCGCGTTCCAGCCTCGGCCGCCAGCCACTCGGAGAACGCTCACAAGTACAAACGGGGCGAGCCGCCAGCCAGCCAGCCTTCTCAGATCCGGCCTCCTGACTGTCAGAGTGTCTGAGCCCCTGCCTCTCCGCCTCCCTCGCTTTGGCGGCCGTTCCTTTTGTCTCGATTTTTCCGAGGTGTTGCTTCACTTCGCGGGGTGTCTCGTCCGCGGTGACGCCTGCGCGGTATCTGTCGCTTTCCGCCGTCAGCGGACACCCCTGAGGGCTATTTCAGTTGTCTGTTGCCCCCTTACTACTCTGCGATGGTGTAGTTGTCAACCGAGCATGGGGCAATTGCGGGCGACGATGGATAAAGTTGTGGGCTAGGCCGAGGGGGGGGTTAAAATTTTATTAAACAAGGATAGTTGAGGTTCCGTTTTAGTGGTCGCCCCCGTTCTTCAGCCTGGGTTCATCCACACAAGCCCGGGCATTAGAGAGCTGCCTGGCTGTGGGTGTCTCTGCCCCCCTGATTGCGATTCGAGGAGGAATAACATGCCGGAACCTTGCAGCCGCTGATGCCTGTTCCCAAGACAGACCCACGACACAGGGCCTTTGGTGTGCCACACTCCACTCTTCCTGGCCTGTAGGGGGCGCATGTGCTAAGCCGCCTGAGATGCTTAAACCCAGGAGGACGATGGCAGTTTTTCTCCCTCACGGAGCAGATCACAAGGTCTAACGGTCCTATCATTATTTAATGTAAATAGACCCATATCTTTAGGAGTTTCTGTGATTGATTTTTTTTTTTTTTTTAACAGCTGTTTTTGTGTTCGCTTGTATGCACTTCTCTGTAGACACCTCTGTGCGCATGAGAGAGAGACAGCGAGAAAGAGAGAGGGTATCAAAAGATCAGTAGCTCTCTGAGCTCTCCCCCTGCCCCTGCCCCCCCACTTCATTCTCTCCCTCTCTCTCTCTCACTGGTTGCTGCCCCGGGGGGGGGACACCTGTCCCAGCCTGCATGTGCCAGCAGTGGTGCTGCCAGGACAGCGGGTCCCGTGTGGCACCGGGGGCCAGATCCCATCTGCTGGGCCCCCCCAGCTGCTCCCAGGGAGCCTGCAGAGAGGGAGTGAGGGCAGGGAGCGTATCGCCGCCCCCCCCCCCTTTCCCGAAATGCAGGCCTGGTGTGACGACAGGGTCTGTGCTGCACCCCACTGGTCGTACAAGGCTGCCATTGTGTTGAGAGTGAGATAGAAATGGGAAGGGGGGGGGGGCAAAGAATACCAGCTAGGACCAGAACCAAACCATCGTCGTCTGGGTGGGGGGGGGGTCGTCCAAGAATAAAGCTAAGCAGCGTGGTCCTGTTCCAGTTAATATTCATGTTGGCATCCAGGGACCTGTCTCAGGTGGGCGTGTCTTGTTACCAGAGCTCCGCCCGTGGAGAGGCAGGCTCTCGAGGTAACAGGAAGTGCTGCTGACACGCGTTAAGATGGCTACCTGAAAAGGTCTCATTCGCACGTACAGATAACTGGGCAAGCTGCCAATCCTCCTATGTACGTGTGAAGTCCCCCCCCGCCCATACACGCACCCACCCCCGCGCCACATGCTTCCTAGGCTGCCACCCGCCAGACAGGCAGTCATTAATGTGACGCACTGCACTGTCAGCCTCCCACCTCCGGGTGGCAGTGTGCTTTTCTGTGCCAAATGCACCCGAAGCCCAGGTGCCAACTGAATTGGCGATCTGAGCCGTCGACGTAGAGCTCCCCCCGGCCATTCCCTGACATAAACATTCACACAGATCCTTTAGCGGCGGTCAGTCCGTCATGCCCTATTATTCGGCTCCGTGGACGCTGGCAAATAGCGCACGACAAACTCGGCCTGCTGGCAGAGCGTGAACTTCCCGGCGTGTCCACTAGAGGGCAGTGTGGTTCCCATGGGCATATCCTTTGCATGAATGCAATTTTAGATGCTTGTTTTTGGCAGGGAAGTTCAGCTAGAATGGCGGCTCTAATAAAGGGACGCGATGGAGGGTGCTGGCAGCTGGTAACGACAAGGACAGATTACGTACCAAAAGACATGAAAATACATAGGCAAAGCCTGGCCTTCCTGTTTAGCCTATCGCAATTGGCAGGGGGAGCTGGGAGGATTCCTAAAAATTTGGAGCATAATTGGATTGGATTGCTCTGGGATGTGGGCCCAGTATGATATCTCTAGCAGTGCCCCTGACAATTAGTCGTAACGAACACCAAACATGTTATTTAAAGATGCTTAACTTCTGCTTCTGAAACATCCTAGTAACTCCCTCCCCGATTTGCTGCTCCCGTTCCGGTTTCTGCTAGTGCGAGATCCCCACGTGCGCTGGATGCATCCCATGCAGAGAACACACACCCACACAGCATCTACCGCTGCCCCCCCCCCCCGCCCGGGGCTGAAGAGCAGGACCCACACCATCGTCCATGAGAAGGAGGACAAAGGTAAGCGGGCCGCAGGAAGGTGAACTTTTCCCATTTTATTTACGTTGGCAGATGAGCGTGGCTCTCAAATACAGAAGTAGCCCCTTTTCCTCCTAAACAGTGTTGCTTGCGCCTGAGGACCCCGATAATGCAGTGAAGTGATACTTCGTCTCCATCAGGCCAGGATTGCTGCACCGTGCTAATCTGCATGGTCAGTAATGTGTGGCGGCTCCTCTCGTCAACCTGATGCCTGAGGGGTGATTCTGCATTATGACTTAAAAGCAGCCTATGTGTAGCCAAACAGCACGTGGACCGCTGAGGCATGTCCGCACGAGCCGTCGAGAGGCCTGAGAGAGGGGTTAGTCGGGGGATAGTGTGTGTGTGTGGACAGTGAGGGTTCAGAGGGCGAGTCGCCATTGTATGCCATATGGCTGAAAGATGCGAGAAGGAATTCTGGGACGCCAATATGTTTGACGGGTTTATTGAATTAGGAAGCGGAGACGCGAGACGTGCGAGGGGCTGGACACAGAGGCTGGGCCGCCTCACGGGGACGAGGTGAAGGCTTTGAGCAGTAAGTCAGCGGCCAGCCCCGGCGTGAGGTCGCCGGCAGAGACGCCACGCTGCAGCTGGGGTAGGGCGGCCCGGACCGCTGGGTGCTCCTGGAAAAGGTGCACGGCGCTGTCCCGAATCAGGCTCCACATCCACACGGTCTGCTGCTGGCGGCGGCGTTCCTGAAGCTGAGCGCTGGCCAGCCCCGCCTCCCGGAACGCCCGCATGGTCTCCCAGAGCCGCGGCACGCCGTCGCCCGTCCTGGACGAGAGCCGCATCACCTGGGAAAGGGGTCAGAGGGCCGCTCATTGGTCACCGAGCTGGGGAGACGTCTCTGTCTGCCATCTTGCCTTCCGCGAGACTAGGAGGTCGTAGAGGCCGGTCATGTTGTGGTTCTAGAGCGACTCGGGGGGGGTGAGGTGGGCGCACCTTGGGGTTCCATACGCTGGAGCGTTTCCTGAGCAGTTTCAGCGCGCTGGTGTACTCCGCCTGCACCCGTCGGGCCGGGACCAGCAGCTCGCCGTCCGCCTTCGTCACTACCACCGCGTCCGCCATCTCGATGATGCCCCGCTTGATCCCCTGAAGAATCATTCAAAGATATTAAATACTATGTCACTTCATAGCCATGCAACAGTAACAGATGGGGGGGGGGGGGGGGGGGGGGTGTTCCGCAAAGCAGGACTCTTGCCCAATTTTAAGCCAGTCTGAACCAGATTGATTTTTATCAGCGTTCACTTACATTTAGCTCTCTACCATGTTAACATTCTGGCAATTTAGCAAAAAAAATTATAAAATTTGACCAAATGAAACATCACGTAAAAAATTGAAAATATCCGTCCAACCATCTTTTCTTTGTGGTTGCAGGGGCCTGCAGCCTTTGGGCACAAGGCTGGAGACAATCCAGGAGGGGGCGCTCTCCAAATGCACACTCGCACAAACACGCCTATGGGCACTTTGGTTCACTTCAGTATGTTTTTGGACGGGGGTGGGGTGGAAACCCCATGACGACGCAGGAAGAACATGCAAGTTCCGGACCCCCCAGAGCCCTAGGGGAGTCTCGAACCCTGGTCCCAGAGGTGTGAGGCGGCAGTGCTATCCATTGCACCATAGTACCGCCCCTCATTTAATTCATATCCATATTCATATTCGATCCAGCATTAAATCAAATTAAAAGTAGGGCATATAAAATGTCATGATTTTTAAACTTCAAGTGGTACCCTTTTAAAATAATTCCTCTCGTCATTCTTAACTCTGTGAAGCTTACATTTGTGACAAAAGTTAAGAATGACAAAATGAATTATTTTTAAAAAGTTCTTATTGCATGAGTGCTGCTTGAATTTAACATAATGGCATTTTTCATGGTCTATTTTCAGGTGGGCGGCAGTGGTTAGCACATGTCTCATACTCCTGGGACCAGGGTTCGAGTCTCCACCATGGTGTGGAGTTGGTCTGTGTCGTCGTGGGGGGTTTTTCCTCTGGGGACTCTGGTTTCCCCCCCACAGTCCAAAAACACACTGAGGCTGATTAGCAAATTTCCTGTAGGTGTGATGGGTTGGCACCCCATCCTGGGTTATTCCCTGCCTTGCGCCCATAGGCTCCAGACCCCCGCCCCTCAATAGGACAATGAAGGGATGGATGAACCAAACATTAATACAGGTACAGCACTGAGGAAAAATGAGCACAAACAGTGGCTGACTAGACTTTGGCACCCAAGCTGCTTCAGTAAACCATAAATATGCTTGAAAAATCATTAAAATAAATCCTGAAATGTTTTCTTACAAAATTAGAGGGTAAGAACTAGCATTTTCATTTTTAAGGACCACCCTACTATCTAATCATAAACGGCAGGAAAGATCCAATGGTTACCACTTCTGGGATGTGCAAAAATGTATACTATGCATACACACAGTAACCCCCAAGCTGGTGAAGGGAAAAAAAATTAATAAAAATCACGCGCTTACAAATCACAGTAAATCACAGAAAGCAAGTCAAATTCAAAGTGATGCCCCCCCCCCCCCCCCCTTCAGTGTTTGACAGGCTTTTTAAAGTGATGTGCAATTGTGAACACGGACACACCCACCCAGCAGGGCACAGCAGATCGACAAAACAATGATGACTCATTTCATAACAGTTTGATCGCACCCATCAATTCCTATCAATTTCTCACAACTTGCCTGTAGCTCATCGCCCCCTGCTGGTGGAATCAGCAACACAAACATGTCCACCATGTCAGCGACCGCGAACTCCGATTGGCCGACACCTGGAGGGCGACATTCCCATCAGATTTGCCATGAAAATATTCTGCCGGATTTTGACAACGCCAAGAATATTTCTCAGCACAACGCAATTTTAAATGAGGAAAAAAATAAAAAGCTTACCGACAGTTTCAACCAAAACGATGTCATAACCTGCCCCTTCACACAGCACTATGGCTTCATTGGTGGTCCTGGTCACCCCACCCAGGGTGCCTAACGAGGGGGATGGGCGTATGAAAGCATTCATGTCTCGTGACAGCTCAGTCATGCGTGTTTTGTCACCCATAAGTGACCCTAGTGTCAAGAGAAAAAAAAAATACATATTTAATTTCACTCATTTGTATATGTACCAAAAAATACATCACAATGTGCTTTTCATATATTCCATCTTTCTTTTTTTTGAAGACATACATGCACATATAGAGGTGAGAGTGAAGCTTGGGGTCCCAGTGCAGAGTTGGTGTCAACCCAGTGTCCCTGGACCATTCTTTGGGGGTTAAGAGCCTTAAGTACCCAATGGAGATGCAGCTAGGCTTCCGATCACAGGATCCAAACCAACAACCTTCCGATCATGGGATTCAAACCAACAACCTTCCAATCACAGAGTTGGAGGCTTGAAGCCGTGGGGCGGCATACACGCCGGTCAGGTGGAAACAGGCACACGCAGTACCTGTCACAAAGAAAAGCTGCTGGAGGACCAGACTGGCTAACCTCACCGCCAGATGTGCAGGACGACGGATCCACCGCCAGCACGGACACCCTGTGGCCTCTTCCCGTCAGCATCTTCCCGAAAACCTCGATGAAGGAGGACTTGCCAGCACCAGGAGGGCCAGAAAGCCCTGTTGTGACAGAGGAGATGTTTTCAGCCATTTGCAGAAGCATGAAATGGTAGAAAATAATATGCTTTCTGCTTTTAAATGAATTTAGTTCTCTTAACAGAGCGCCATAAGAAACAGGGACTTGATGCCAAAAAAAATCAACATTAAACAAGAATCCTACATTCTGTCCTAGAGCACAATTACGTAGCAGAGAGTTTGGTATCTGGAGTAGGGACACAATTCAATAAAAATGTCTGTTTATTGGGAGGGGTGAATGAATCCAAATTATATACACCCCCCCTCCCCCCAAATCCTACTGCCTTGCTAAAGCAAATCAAGAAGTGGGATTAAGAGAAATGATGTCTGCAGGGAATGCCTGATCTCTGGGGCCCAAAACAACCTCAACAGCGCTTGAGATTTATAACCCGAAATATATATATACACACACGAGTCTGCATATCAACGGGTGTATGATCGACAGGTGACTCTGAGATGCCCCCTCAGAAGTCTTCGCCGACCAGGTGCAGAAGTAAATTTTGAGGGTGGTTCAGACCTTTTATTTTACTACTTGCCTACATGCACTAGGGATAAGAAATTAATACCCAAAGCCCCACCGACCCACTCTGAAAGTCAGCGGTTTGCCTCCCTTCAGCTCTTCCTGCTGTTTCCTGTAGGCCAGGACTTGCTGCAGCAGTATCTGAGCCAGCACCTTCTTGCGGGGGTGCTGTGTCTCCACCAGGGTGATGGACTCTGCCAGACAGGCCCGCTGCCCCTGCAAAAGTCCCTGGTACAGCCTATCAAGGCCCCTTCTCTCCCTTTCCGTCAGATCCTCCATCTGCTGTCTTAGGGTTGCCTCCACACAGTAAGCCCTTCTCGGCAGCGCAGTCCAGGCCGCTGACCAGGGGGAGCAATCGCGGCCACAGTTCACAATTGCGGTGAGGTAACTCCTCCATGTCCAAGCAAGGTTTAAAGTCCGCATGGGTGTCAGCACGCCGGCACGGCTAATTACAGACACTGCGGAGGTCGCTGGTCCCGTTACTCCACACCTGTGTTTCAGGGAAAGCCGACAGACCTGAAGCAGAAGCGATTCGTTTATCAGTCAACAGGTCGCCGTACTTTGATATAAAGAAGCCCCAGTCGAGTGTCAGTCTTACGAGGTGTAGATCTTGTCCGAAAATAACGACTTAATTTTGCGCAGAACGCTGCCATTAGTATTGTTAAAAGCATCGCCTGAATCATTACATTATACTCCTTGCCGAATAAACTTATTATACACAATATGCATGTAAAACGAACAGGTGATACACGATGTTTGCGCAGTCTGCAGACACAACTGCGATGAATCCTTACCGCAGTTCCTAATGGGACAGCATGGGGAAAGGCTTCACCGGCCACCGGGCGTTTATAAATTTCATACTGGAGAAGGGTTTCAAATCAGGGTGCAGGAAGGTGTTTCACTGCAGCGGTGCAAGGTTGAAATCGCGGTCACCAGCTACGCACGCCAACGTCTCACTTCCGGTTTCCGGTGACGTCACCGCGAGATCAACTGATCGCGTGAGACTGGTGTAATTGCTTTTCCAACTTGTCGGTGTAATATTACTTGTAAGTTAAGTTTCCAGCTTAGGAAATGAAGACGTGTTGTGCCCTAGATATACTAAATGCCAACGCGCGAAAAGCAACTGTATGTATAAACATAGTAGAATATGTTACGTACTTTCAGTCGGGTTTCGTTATTTCGCATTAATTTTGCTGATGAGTGGTTGTTGAATACAAGGTACGTTTGAAAAGTTACACAATAATCTATAAAAATTAAATGCAATTGATTTTCTATGTCCGAAAAAAAAAAAGATTTTTGAGGTTGGTATCTACTGATAACCGTCAGCAATAAATTTGCTTGATGTTGCATCCTTGTACCACTGGGTGGCAGTCTTCGCTCTCATCCAGGCTTATTTTTCCCCACTGGAGAAATGTTATTTACTTGTCCTCGGAGAACATCTATCCGAATTCTGTTATTTTGCAGTTAATGTTTTTGTGGATTAGATTTAAAAAAAAACAAAAAAAAAACTAAAGCTTGATACAAATGAGTCACCACAGAAGAGTGACAAGTAAGTTTCATAACACTAAACAGCAGACAGAAGATGGCAGAATGGATGATGTAAAGTATTTCTGGGTACACAAAAACTGTAAATTAATGCAATGAAATGTGGTGTGGAGAAGGTGGAACTGGGATGTTTCTCTGGTTCTGACGCCCATTTTTCTCCAAACATCGTAAATATATTACTCTTTAATACAAAGCAAATCCAACCCTGTTATCAGGCATATTCCAGGTTATAAGACTAATCTCACAACATCTAGCTGCCCAATTACGAAAATCCTTCAAGAGAGAGAGGGTACAGAAATTTTGGAATGCGATGCTACTGCTCAATTTTTTTTTAATATGGTAAACCTTTCAGAGAATTAATTTTCCACAGCACTGTCGAGTTTGCGTGATAATCCTGGGCACATGACTACTTGAGATGAAAAAGATGTGGGTCCCAAATTTCAAAGAAATGGCCAGGTTATGTCAGAATGGAAAGGCGACTGACGAGTCCTCACAGACCAGTAAAAATCAGAATCTGCCGTCTGTCGATCTGGGATGATTGCAGGCTTTTAGTTTGCATCGGTACAGTTTCTTTAACACCAATGCATGGGAAAATAGAATTTTACATGGTATAGGGTCATTTACATAACTGGACTTTCACAGACAGACTATTTTGTCTTAAAAAATAAAAATCAATAAAGAAGTGGTAGTGAAACAATTTTATTAAGTCTTCCAGTAGAGACTTGATTGTTTTTTTTCATGGAATAAAACAGATTTGCAAATACTACTCAGCAAAAACAGCAAATAAAAAAATAAACATGGGAAAGCCATCATCTGTAAAAGTGCAGATACAAGACACAACAGAACAGGTTTTTTAAAAAAATACAAAAAGGTAGAAAACATTTTAATAGCTGATGGGTTTTTTTTTTTGCCTAAGCTTAAAAAAATTGAAAAAGTAAGAAATTTAACGTCTGCATTTTATTTTAAAAAATGATACTGGGCCACCTGATATTCCACAACAGCCTGTTTTTTTCTGATTAGTCATCAAACCAAAACTTGTAAAAACAATTCCAGTCATCTAGCAGGTCTTGCCGAGTGGGTGACACACAGAAACGGGAGGGTAGGAATGCACTGTGCGGCGCTGCATTCCACACGGGCTGTACCATACACGGCCTGGGGTCTACAGGCCTCGACCCCCTTCCTGCGAGCACCCGGCTACGCTACCCTAACCACACTACAGATCCAAGTAGAGCGCACGCCCCAGGAAACTTAAGGCAGTGTTTCTCAACCCGGTCCGCGGGGACCCCAGGCGGTCCACGTTTTTGCTCCCTCCTAACGCCCTGCTACCAGGAGCTGGGAGGGAGCAAAAACATGGACCATCTGGGGCCCCCGAACACCGGGCTGGGAGTTGCTGACCTAAGGAGAACGCAGGGAGGCTCGGTTGGCTTCATGAAGCATGTGGACTTCCTGCCCCGACTGAAACCAACCACCCCCCCCCCAAATTGGACACCTATAGGCAGGTCTGATGGGAAAATAAACCATCGGTTCACATACTCCCCCAACCACCCCCCCATCATATAAAATGAGTGGCCTGTACGCATTAATTACTGACCTAAATATTATAATACAGTCATAAGCTAACAAGTTCAATGAAAACATGACCTTTATCCCGCTGCCACCCCCCACCCCCTGCCCCCCCACCTCACCTCAGTTGGTTGTTACAGCCTCTCGTATTCAAACATGTCACTGTACAATCCCGGGTCAAGCCCGGGTCCACAGTGGAATACTGCACTATGAACTTGAGAGTGGAGGGAAGGAAAACTGCTNNNGGGGGCGATGGATGGGGGAGGGTTAGAATTACCTGCGACATGATGATCTGATTATCACGGTTGGTCACGAAGGTCAAGTATGTTCCAGACAAATGCGCAATCCCCCTGTGTCAGTCTGTCATGTGCCTCATTCAGACAGCCTTCAAGTAAAATATAACCCCCCCCCACCACCCGCTACTATCGGCCTCATCCCCATCTGCCCCTCCCAACCCCGTTCTGTCTAGGACACGGAGGTGATGGGGTTGTCTGGGGATCCCATCTGGGTCAGGACTTTATCCAGCCACTGAAGGGGGCCGTGCAGGTGGATCTCGATCCAGCAGGGGGTGCTGGTGACGTCCTGACGGTGGTACTCGGCCCCCCAACCCTGGAGCAGAGCCGAAATTCATATCAGCACCCAAGCGGCAAAGTTGCATCGTTTCATATAATATCACAGCAATTCCATGCCAAGGTCTGTTTGATTTCACTGCCACAATGCTGATGAAGCACTATGCATTAGTAACATGTAATACAGTACTCACAGGAAGTCTTGGGACGCTTGTTTAATTCAGTAAAAATATTGCAAATTTATTGGTTTTCAAACAAAAATCATAACTTCTTTCGTTAAAAATATGCATCATGTTAGGAACGACCAGTAGTTTTGAGTAAAACATTCATTTGAAGTAGTAATAAACTAAAACCCAAATTATAGTTCTAAATGAGCTGTTCTGAGTTACAAGTTCACTGACAGGCAGTCTCATTGGGTGCTTTTTAATTAGTAACACCTTAGTAATAACATAAAACACCAAACATCAGTGTTTAGTATCCCTTTGGGGGCCAGTGACTACAACTGCAATTGTAAAATGGCAAGAACAGAACTGAATGAGTCAGTCAGTCAAAAAACTATGACACAAAATAAAACATGTAAATATTTTAAACATGGACTTTAATTATGAAACCAATAAATTTGCAACATTTTTGCAGAATTAAGCAAGCATCCCAAGATATCCTGCGAGCGCCGTGTACGAATTTCAATATGCAAACTGACTCACTGATACCAAGCTTGTTCATGCTCTGAGGCATTGTGTTTGATATTTTGGAGTTATACGTCACATCCGCAATGCAGGAATTGCGCGTGTTCAGCGATGTTGGTGTGACGCGGTCCACTGCGGACAGGGCATACCTTGACGAAGCTCATGCGGATGGTGCACATCTTGGTGAGCTCGTAGACGGCCTCGAAGCCGTGGTTGACGGACTGGGCCAGCAGCTCGGCGAACTCCTGGTTGTTGAAGATCTTGAGGCTGCAGCCGCTGGGGATCTTGCAGACGGTGGTGGGGTGGAAGCCGTGGTGGTAGTTGCAGTTGCGGCTCTGCACGAAGATGCTGCTGTCGCTGAGGCACTCGGCGTAGACCTCGCCGCCCACGTAGTACAGGTGCACCCCTGGGGAGATGCAGTACACCGCTAGGGACAGCAGGGGGTGCCAGGCCAGGGGCTACCAGTCTACCTAAGAAGCTCTGCAGTATAGCTGCACGGTATAATATCGCGATTATGTGGCACACGCGTAATAATCACCAGGGTTTTAGACGGGCATAAACATTAGTCCGGATGCCAGCTTTTTGATATAATACGGACATTTACTTATACCCTCAATTTGATAAGCAGATTAATAGTACAGCTAAAATATGAGGCGCAGTGATGCCCAAAAGTTAGTAATCTGTATTCTACACTAGAGAATACAACAGAGATTATATACTACACTACAGTATCCTACTGTACTCTACAGCCATTTTTCCCATATAAACACAGACTGTCAAATGTGTTTCTTAAAAATTTAAAGCACACATGAAAAAATGCCAGTTAATCATATTACAGTAACACAGAGGTTAAGGACATGTACACTTTATCTGAAGGCTGCTGGTTCCAGAGGCGAGTAGATCCGGTCCAGACCAAGATTTAGTTTCAACCAATCAGCTGAGTACTCTTTGATTGTGATTCTTTACACTCAACTGGTTGAAACAAAATATTGAACTGGATTTGTACTCTCTGGAGCCGAATCACCCACCTCTGGCCGGTTCAAAGTCCATTCAAGTACTAGGAGCACTAGACTCTCACTGCTTTCTTGACACTTTTTGGCTGTTTTTTAATAGTAAGTTTTAATTTCATTCTTTTGCATGTGTATCAGTTATGCTGTATTTCTGCACACGGGGTCCCCTGCACCCCCCCTCTTCTACACAGGAACACCCCCATTTAAGAAGTTACCTTCCATTCTGCTTCCACTGTATTATACATATATTACTTATTATAAGATATTACAAGAAAACAGTGCATCTTTTTGGTATTTTTAAGTCCTGTTCTTTAACCTCGCTTGGTGAGCTAATGCTTTCCTTCTGGATTAATGAAGTTCTATGTCATCCTCAACGTTCCATATAAACCCCTCAAGTAAAATTTCCCACTATAATCTGAGACGACCATACTGTAGGGCGGGGGGCCTACCTTTGCCGATGTGCCTCCGGGTGTTCTCGATGGTGGAGTTGCGGTTGACGTTGGACAGGAGCCCCAGGCAGAAGCGGTTCCGGTTGTTGGAGGGGTCGGTGAAGCCGTCCACCAGCACGCTGGTGGAGGACGCCTGGAAGGCCTCCCCCACGCGGTTGTTCAGCTCGTAGTAGACGATGGCACACCAGTGTTTGGGCTCTTCGTACGCCACCGGCTGCACGTCTGCGCGGGAGACAGAGACCGGCCCGCGTGACGCTTCGCGGCCACAAGAGAGCTCCTGTCCTTCATTTTCTGAGATTACATCACTATCAGACTGATGAAAGCGCCCGTGGCGTGTGAGCTCCGTACAGCGAGTCCGCGGACCACCCCCTATTCCGTTATCTGAGGCTGCCGCTGCCAGCTGGCCGCTCCTGGGGGGGATAAACGGTATTTATCTAGCACACATTTCTCGCGAGCTTCCCCTGCGGCGTGCCGTGTCCTGCAGGTGTGTTTCGTCCAGGCCGTCCCAGGCTTGTGACAATGGGGGCCGGACCCGGCCGCACAGGAAACAGCTTGTAGGGCCCCGGGCCCCCGGCTGACACGCTTCCAGTAAATGTGTCAGTGCCGGCCCCCCAGCTGCCTTGGCGGGGTCCGGCATTGTTACGCTTCTCGCTGAACACGGTCAAAATAGGGGCAGACATAAATTCTGTTTTGTACGCGGCCCGGAAGTCCGGATCTGTGCCCTGGGCAGGAGCCTCGAAAATGCTTTAAAAAGTCCAGGGGCCTGTATCACAAAGCTCTTTTTGGGTTAACCTGACAACTTGAGGGATTTGAGGTAGTCTGGGCTAAATGTAAATTAATGCAATTCAAGTCCGGGTGGGGGGGGGGGGGGGGGTTGGGAGGGGGCAAAAACGTGGACCGTC
>JAODLC010000036.1:24225520-24251404 GCA_026781145.1 Hippopotamyrus pictus | reverse complement strand
CCAATTCCCTGGCAATTGGGAGAGAGCAAAAGTTTGGACGGTCTGGTGGTCCCCGAGGACTGGGTTGAGAAACCCTGACTTAGACCAAATGAACAAAAAGGAAAAAAAAATCATTTTGCTCCACTAACTACACACACACACATACCTGTCAGAGACCAGGACCACCTGTGCCCCCCCCATGGCACTGCAGTAGAAATTCATAGTCAATTAATAAAAATTGCACACTGCATCTCAGTAAAGCACAGATGCTGGTCTGACTGTCCCATTATCACTCACTTTATTTTGCTGTCCTCAGCCAGGGTAAAGGAGGACTGTCTGTCAACTAAAACAGTGACATTAATGACGGGCAGAAACCAACGCCGCAAACGATCGGCGACCCGTGATGGCGGGAGGAGACGGCCTTGTGGAGCCAGTTCCTCTCGGTTCCGTGCCTGGAAGGCCCTCCCCATCACATTGCATCACATAAACTTTATTGATCCCAGGGGCAAATTCTCGTGCACATAGCAGCAGAGCAGAAATGAACAGATGCAAAACAGACAAGGTGTGAAGATGGCACACATAGTTCAAACAAGTAAACATAGTGCAAACAAATTTTTAAGTACGTGGTGCACAAACAGGATCTTAACGAATTTCATGGAAATAAATGAATGTTAGCATCGGAGATCCCCGCGGTCATATGCCGCCAGCAGGGATCTCTCCCCTCATTGGCTGGCTTTGCTGTATGTTCGCCGCTGGAGTTGCGCTGCAGTGATGGGAATTGAGAGGATGTGGGGAAGTACGGCACTCAGGATGAGGGATTTAGCTTGACTCGCAATTTTGGCACAGTCTGTAAACTTCATAATAGTATACAGAGGAAGCCAATGTCCTTGTTCCTCTCCTCGTTTTAAAAGTTTGTGGTCCCCCAAAACTTACTTTCTTTTTCATGTAATAGCCAGCTTCTCATCAAAAATAACCTTCGGCATTCAGAGAGTGTGACATTTCGCAGTGGTAGCCATTGCACGTGGACAGGAGTGTAACCTTTTCTGAGCGGTGACACACTTACACCCTCACACTCTGTTACATCACGCTTAGCCAGTTACTCTGATGCTTGTCGCAGATCAGCAATGGGATTTTTGTGGGTCTGATGGGGAAAAAGCCGACCTTTAATAACTGGGTGACGTGTGTGAATAAGGAATGGCTACAGTGTTAGTGTGTTACAATACCGTGACGGGGGGACACTGGCCTCTGGGATATAGCCCTCTGCCTGTCTCTCAGACTGCATTTCTACCTGCCTACCTGTCTCCATTCTCTCTGCCAGCCTGCCTGTCTGTCTGCCCATTTGTGTATGTCTGTCTCTTTATCTCTCTCTATGTGTTTTATTCCCTGCCTGTGTGTCTGCCTGCCTTTCTTTCTGCCTGCATATCTGTCTCTCTGCCCATCTGTGTATGCCTGTCTCTCAGTCTCAATCTCCCTCTGCCTGTTTATTTCCCTGCCTGTCTGTCTGTGTGCCTGTCTGTCTGTCTTTGTATCTGTCTCAGTGTCTTTTTCTCTCTCTGCCTGATTATTTCCCTGTCTGTCTGCCTGCCTGCCTGCATGTCTGTCAGCATATCTGTATATGTGCCTGTCTGCATGCCTGTCTGTATGTCGGTTTATTTCCCTATCTGCCTGTCTGTCTTTCTGTGTGCTCAATTGTGTTTCTCAGTCACTTTATTTCTCTCTACCTTTTTGTCTGTTTGTCTGTTGGTGTGCCTGTCTTTCTTCCTGTCTGTCTGCCTGCATCTCTGTTGGCCTATCATTCTGTGTGCCTGTCTGTCTGCCTGTCTATGTATCTGTCTCAGTCTGTTTATATCTCTGTCTGTTTATTATCCCATCTGTCTGTCTGTCTACATGTCTGTGTGTCTGTCTGCATGTCTGTCCATCAGTCTATCTGTTTGTTTATTTCCCTGTCTGCCTGTCTGTCTGTCTCTGTGCCTGCCTGTCTGTCTGGGCTTATTTGTGTTTCTGTCTCAGTCCCTTTATCTCTCTCTACCTGCTTATTACCCTGTCTGCCTGTCTGTCTCTGTGCCTGTTTGCCTGTCTGCCTGCCTGCATGTCTGTCAGTCTGTCCGTGTGCCCATTTGTCTGTCTATATGCCTGTCTACATATCTGCCTCCAGTCTCTTTATCTCTCTCTTTTCCACTGTATTTCCCTGTTTGTCTGTCTGTCTGCCGATCTGTTCATCTCGCTCTCTGTTTCCCTCTGTTTCACTCTGTCTGTATGTCTCTCAGTTTCTGTCTCTCTCTTATCTCTGTTTATGTGTCTCTGTTTATATTTTCTGTCTCTTTCTCTGTTTGTCTCTATGTTTATCTATCTCTTTCTCTGTCTTTGTCCAAATTGAAATAGAGCAGTGTGCAATGTTTCTTTTATTTATATGGTGTCCATGCATTCGTGTGTGTGTGTGTGTGTGTGTGTACGTGCGTGTGTGTCACAGCGTGGTGAAGCAGTAAATTCTCACCTGTTGGTATGAAATACCTTTCTGACTACCTGTATAAGCCACTGAAAAATTGCCTCCCTGTCTTACACTGTAGGATTGGCTTGGTTTTTGGGATAAATGTTTTTCGGTGCGGCGCACATTTAGCTCTTCGTTTTGGATTTTAAGCCCGTTTCTCCCAGTCACTGGGCTGCCACACAAGCAGTTCCCCAGTGCGGCGTCTCACTCCTCCCTGCCATGGCCGCACACTCAGGTCTCTCCCTCCTAATGCTGCTCTGCACTCTGCTTTCTCCAGTCCAGCACGTCCTTCAACCGTGACGTGGTCAAGGCCGGCACGGGCCGGCGCTTCCTGGGGGGGCTTCTGGACGACACGTCCTACTGCTACACGCTGGAGGTCTCCTTCTACAGCTACTTGGCCGCAGGCAGTGCGGGGCCTGTCCCCTACACAGAGGATTCCTGTATCCTTTCTCTGCTTATCACTCCCCCCATCTGCTGAAGGGGAGCAGGTTAATTAGGTTAATGTTGTGGTAAAGCTAGTTTTACCTATTCAATAACATACAGCTCGGTTTATATTTTATTATATACAGTAGATTATTGGTTATCTCTTCCACCCCAAAGGCATGTCATTTAGGCAAAATGCTGTCCCTGTTGTGTGTGTGTGTGTGTGTGTGTGTGTGTGTGTGCATGTGTATGTGCGTGTGTCATGTATATATTACATTGAGGGATCAAATGTCCCCATAATGTAATGATAACCTGTTATTTTTTGGTCCCCATAAGGGGGAACTCAATTTTATAAAAATCTGTGACTGCAATCAAAAAACTAAAAATACCAAAAGATTTGTATTTTGTTTGATTACTTATGGATACTTTTATGGCTGGGTAGGGCTTAAAGTCGTCATGTTGGGATTAGGGGATTAGGACTGGCATCCTGTCCAGGGTGTCCCCTGCCTTGTGCCCTAGGCATCCTGGGATAGACTCCAGGCTCCTCATGCCCCTGCGTTAGATAAGTGGTATTGAAGGTGGATGATGCACTGATTGGCTTCCCTCAGAAACATCAGAGATTTTCCTTTGAGGCTCTAGGACCTCAATCTGGCAGGTTTCACCGGCGCACAGAAATCAGGCTTTTACAACAAGATCTAACTGAGCATTTAATGAAGTGAATTAAGTGGTTCTACATGGGAAGGGAAGCCTGGAGCTGGATGAATGTATGGATGGATGGGCTGTCTGATCAACAGAATGGTTCCTGATTGTGAAACCAGTCACGATGAACAGATGTATGGATAAATGATGATGAACAGGTTGTTGATGAATGCTGTGAAATTGTGAACAGTGAATGGCGGGCCTGAGTTCCAGAAGCATCCTATTTCAGTGGTTTAACGTTTTAAAAAAGTATGTGTCGTTGAGCGTGCGCAGCGATGCAGTGCTTCATGCATGCAGGTGCAGAGCACCCTCGCTGCAGACCGCATCTACTAGCTGCATGTTGAGAAGGCGTCCCTTGGCCGGCCCGCCTGCCTGCCGCTTTCTTAATTGCGTCAAGCTCCCTGACCCTCCATCACGGCCGCACTGCCAGCTGTCGAATGCAGTGGTGGCAGCCAGCAAACGAGACACGCGCATGTCTGCGGCGTCGGGTAGCTGGAGGCAGGATGGATGGGGCCTCTGTCTTTTTCTGTGGAAAAGGCCCACACATCTCGCTCAAACACGGGGGGCGTCGATGGGCTCATCATGCCAGCAGGGCAGAGGGCTTTCCTGGTCGTCTTCTTGGATCTGGCTTGCTTGGACGCCCCCTGTAGGTGGTGGACAGGAACTTCACCCAGGTGGCTTGTTAAACCGATAGCTTTTCATGTCCCTTTCTGGCTAAACAGAATGGGCAGTACTGAAATCAGAGATAGAAATCCTTTTTTTCACATTCTATGGATGATGTTAAGGACTCTCACTGTGCTGGACAATTAGATGTACATCACAACAAAAGTGGCTGAATGGATCCCAGCAGGAGGATTCTGAACAGATCCCTGCGGCAGAAAGCTGAATGGATCCCTGTGGCATTGGACTGAATGGATCTCGGTGGCATTAAGCTAAACCGTTCCCTGTGGCAGGAAGCTGAAGGGATCCCAGTGGCAGCAAGCGCAGTGCTGCTGGGCCCCATGGCGCCGCTGCTCTTGCCCCCCAACAGCCCTGGGGTGGCTGTGGCAGATGCCCAGCTGCCAGCTGCCCTTATTTACACAGGACACGTCTGTTTCGGTTTGTTTATCTGTTTGTTCTGAAGCGTTTATGTCCACAGAGCCTGGAAACTGCGGAGGCACCCTTGGCTCATTTCACCCAGCGTTTTTTTTTTATTATTATTTTATTCTCTTCGCTGTCACCCAAGGCTAGCTGTCAGAATTGACCCCACCCCAACGTAAAATCACTTAGGGGAAGGCGAGGAGCTGGGGAGGGGTGCAGGAGCCGTAAATTAATTTACCGTACCCTGGAATGAGCCCTAACTTCCTAATCGTGATGCTCCTGTTCTGCAAAATGTATTTAATTTGACTCCAGGGTCTTTTCCAGTTGACAGACAAGTGTCACACAGAAACGACTATTAATGGGTAGGGCTGTCATGTGACTGCAGGTCGCTTTCCTGCAGCAAATGGCACTGCGTGTACTGGGGTGGCAAAGACTTGTTACAAGGTCGTGTACATATTTGTAGCATAAGTATCTGTCCCCAGAGAGGCGAGCCAGGCTAGATAAACTGTATCCCTGTCTCAGCCCCCCCCCCCCATGCCCCCTGCGCTCACTCTCTGCTTCCTGTGTGCTTCTGTTTACTGTGTTTGTCTGTCATCTCCAGTTAAGCCGAGGTGGCAGAGAAGAGGCTGAATGAGGCTGAACTCCGCAGTAGCTGTAACGTCCCTCACGGCGGAGAAGGGGCTGGAGGTGGCAGCACCGTGATGAAAACAGGCCTCTGAAGGTGGGGGGGGGGGTTTCCTGTACCATGGAGATTAGGGTCAGGCGCCTCTCCAGGAATGAGCTGTGTTGCCATTTCTGCCCCGGCGGCCCAGTTTGTATCCAGCACGGGCCCTCTGCCACTGCACCCCGCTACAGAAATTCACTCATTAAAAAGGAGCACTTAATTGGTTGCCTTTATTAATTTGTCCTGTCGAGCTCCAGTGCATACAGCTCCCCGCGCCATCCCCATAACCCTTTTCCCGTTGGGGGCATTGGGGGGATTTGACAGGAAGAGGGCACTGAAGCCTCGTGTTCCGGGAGCCATGAGACTGGGCTCCCCGCTCAGCCCGCTGGTCCCGCCTGTGCTCGATGCTGTCGTATGGCTGCTCTGCGCACGCTGCTGTAACACTGGGAATATTCTGCGCTGCTTAATGATTCATTAGCACCTGTAATTTCGCGCGGCACACAAAGACACCGTGACGTGCGGCTGCTTCCTTTTTACATTCCTGCCGGTTTCCCGTTGGCGGAACGCCCCAAAGACATTCTCGGGGTGAATATCTGTTCCTGAATGCCCTTGTACTGAGTGAGTGCAGTTTCTGTCTCTGCTTTCCAGAATACGATGCCAGCTTGAAGTAGGGTGACCAGATAATCCATGTAGGGGGGGTGGGGGGGGTGACACTTTGAGCTACTTCAGGATTTGCAAACTACTTTAAAACTGAAAGGCTCCTGTGTTTGGCTAAATAGTTCAGTTCTTTTTGTGTTTTGACTGGTTTGTTTCCTTGATTGAAAGACTTGTCCAGTGAGACAGGCTGCAGGTTGGGTGCTGGCTCACATAGCCTTCGTGAGACGGTGAGACAGGCTGCAGGTTGGGTGCTGGCTCACATAACCTTCGTGAGATAGTGAGACAGGCTGCAGGTTGGGTGCTGGCTCACATAGTTTTCGTGAGATAGTGAGACAGGCTGCAGGTTGAGTGCTTTCCTGCTTCAGCCCCATGGATGTGTTCATCATCACACACGATGTTCATCTCACACCGTTTTAATTCCTGCTATCCAAGGATACTTACATAGCCTGAAGTTTAACCTTTTTAGACATTCCTTTAACAAGTCATACAGTTTGAGATGGAACTATTTCAGAATATTTCACAAATCGAACTTGTCTGACCCCTCTTGCCCTGAACGTCTTCATATCACAAGCTGCACATCACATAGTGTGACTAATTTTATGAGTTAACGAGGACTATGTGTGGATGTTCCCACACTGGGAAATTACCATAGAGCCTGATGTGATACGTGAGGGGAGTTAATCAGCACTTACACTGAGGTCAAATCGAATTTGGAGGGGAATCCACTTCCAGCAGCGTCCCTGGGGTCCACTGTGTGAGTATGATGTTTTACTTTTATGAATTCTGACTTTCTAATATGGAAGCATTTTTTCTAATCCTAGGAAATTGTTGTTGAATAAGACGAAAGTAGCTAAGCCATGGATTTCAGACACACAGAACATCATCATGTCGATTCATGTTGCTACTTTATGCTGTTTTAATCAGTTTAGTCTTGAATACAAAAGTAGGCCAGTGTGTGTCAGAAGACAGTGTCACACAGAAGTCCAGAAAAGTGGCATATTTCTGTATAGGCTGCTGCAGATATTTAACAATTAATTAAAGCCATTAAGCTGGAGGACTGAGTTGCAATAAAGGCTGCGGTATACAGGGCCTTGTAGGGAATCAGCTTGAGACAGCACCTATGAAGTTTTATGGGTCTGCTTAATAAAAAGCATTCTTTACAGAATTTTGCTTTAAAGTATGCATGAATCAACTTAGGCTACACAAATATCAAAGGCGTAAGGACTGCAAGCAGCGTTTCCTATTATTGGAGTGCCATGGTAACACACTCAGGTAATCACTGACATCTTGAGTTGGTGTTGACAAAGGATCGAAACCCACCGCGACAAGACTCATGCTTCTTATTGGGAAATGTATTGAGGAGACATCGCTCGGTGGAACTGTACCATTTTAGCTCCAACGGGAGATTTATTTGTGCATGAATTTGGCCGGCGAGAATTCTAACAGCTAACGATGGCCATCATTTCTCATGGTGAAGAAGAAGAGCAGTTAGCTCTGCTCCTCGGAGCCTGAAGGCCTCTTTGGCGGAAGGTGGGTGGTCTGCCTGGCCGCCCCCATCGCTCCAGGTCGCCCCCTCCTCCCTGACAGCTTAACAAGTGTGCTGCTGCTCTGCGAGGCGCCGGGGGAGAGCGGTTCGCTGTCACGGTTACGTGCCATTTCTCCTCGTCCTTGAGGCTCCAGACATCTCCTGAAAGGCCCATTATCGAGGGGCCAAAGTAGAAAAGCGTTTCGTCCAATTGAGCAGAGCGGCACTCTTGAGCCATTAGCCTGACACCACCCTGCCAGAACAGGACGCTCGTCTCCAGGCCTTTTCCGTGGCCGGCAGAGGGTCCGATACTCGCCGGCCGCAGGTCCAGCCGTCTCGGGGATCAATCACAACCCTGATGGGACGGTTCCTCTCACTCTAGTGCTAAAACTGTCCTGGTAGTATGCAATTACCCAGCAGGCACCTGTGGGCGAAGTTTACTATCGGAAAAATGGGAGACATAATGAAGAGTAGGATCATGATGTACAACAAGGCCTTGGCGTTCTGTATACGGCAGCAACATCATTGAGAGGCTGGCTTATCCTTGGTAGGGACGTGTTTATCAATAATAAGACTTGTGGAGAGCATGATGATTCAGGAAGGAGTTCTGAGGGCCGTGTTTTCGTCCTGCCCCAAGCTGGCTTTGTAATTGATAGTGTGGGGGGTCTTCTGAGCATCATTTCTATGTCGCTCTCCTCCGGGTGGCTCATAACAGGAAATCAGCGCTATGTTTATGTGCCTGCTTGTCCAGCCAAGGCCCAGCTGTCCTTGGGTGCTCTGAGGATGCCCCTGTCATCTCACTGTAAACCTCACCCCTCACGATCACTCTGTGTCATCGCTGCCCTCTGCTGGGAGCGTTGAATATTCATGCTGTTGGGTCGTACAGAACTTAGCTGAGCGTGTAACGAGCCATCCTCCTGGCCGTGAGTATGCGGGCCTGGCCAGAGGGCCCTTCCGACGTGACTTTGTGGCATTGTTACGTTTGACTTCACTTACCTGGAGGAAGTAAGCAATAGGAGGACTGTGGCCGCCCTTGAGGCAGCCTTACGCCAACACTCAGAGGAAACAGGGATGAACCATCTGTGTTCGCTCGACAAGGACTTATGAGTTGCTCTAGGGTTCCCTTCCCATGCAGAACCACTTAATTCACTTCATTAAATGCTCAGTTAGATCCCGTCACTAAGCCTGATTTCTGTGCACCGGTGGAACCTGCCAGACTGGGTCCCTAGAGCATCAAAGGAAAATTTCTGATGTTTCCGTGGGAAGCCAATCAGTGCATCATCCACCTTCAGTACCACTTATCTAATGCAGGGGCGTGAGGAGCCTGGAGTCTATCCCAGGATGCCTAGGGCACAAGGCAGGCGACACAATGGACAGGATGCCAGTCCACCACAGGACAGAATCACAATCTAAGGGCCATATATAGACACCAGTCCATCTAATCACCAGGAGGAATCCAATGTAAACCAGGAAAAATGCGCAGACACAAACACAGCTATCATTGAAGCGGAACCCGTGACTGATCACGTTGACCAAGGTGAAGATGAAGTACACCTCACTGCAAAGTCACCCCCCCCCCCCTTCAGTTCTCCCAACTTTCTTTTCCTGTCTTTTCTAGTTAAGATCAGCAGATTGCTTGCTTTTGTCCTGCAGTGAAGGGGCACAAGGTCTTTGTGTATAATCTGAGCTGCAGGGAGAGAGGCATGTTCCCTTTGTGCGCCCCGTTTACTGTTTTAATTAGCATTCTTAATTGGCTGCGTGTGACACCCCGGTGGCAGAGCTGTCACTCGATGTTATTGATGGCGGAGACGTCCCTCATTTGTTGACGCGTTAGTGGGTATCGCCTCGCCTCGCCTGCCGTCACCAAGGCATCATTGTCCCTCTGCCTGTTGGGCTCACGGAACAAGGAAGAGCGCAGAGGGACGGTGTGGTAAACAAGCCGTCGGGGCTAGCCACGGGAACGTCCACCCCCCCCCATCTCGTAAGCCCCCGCGGTGTCGCGTCCTTGAGTCCCACAAAGGCTGTTATCGATCGCGCGGCCGTGTGCTCGCGTCTTCAGCCGTCGCTTTATCCTCGTCCGCCAAGCCGGCTCTGCTGGGAGTGCTTTGAAATCAATGAAAAGTAAAGCATAACTTTTAATCAGGCGTCTTTAACGGTCTTTAATTTTCACAGCTTGCCCTCCCTTTCTTCGCTCAGTAGATGCCGAGAGCTCAAAGTGTTGTCTTGGAGGTGAGGCTTGTTTTCCTGGGATAACAACCCGCTGATGGATTAGCCTTAGTTTAAGTGGAGTGGCGACTATGTCCCTCAAAAGGCTCTTATTTTGAAGACTTGTGAAGTCAATTTCAAAGCCGTGGCTTCCCTCAGACCCCTTTGAGGGACTCGGGTGTCGCGGCACATGCCGGGGTCCGCGCCGCAGAGAGCTAGGCCGCCGCCACGGTGCGAATTGGGGAGATTAACAGAAGATGAGCTTGTGGCTCACCTTCCAGAGCGCAGCGATTTCCCCGACTGCTCTCTGGTGAGGGATTGTAAGCAGAAGAATCAGAGGGGTGGGAGAGGATGGCTAAAGGGGGCCGGCTGGTGAGGCTGGGCATGTGGCCCCCGGGTCAAACTGTACAGCTGTCAGCGTAGGGCCTGGATCTCCGTAACACAGGACAGCGGTGCTGTGTGGGAAGCATAAGAAGGAGCAGGCACTGTCTGGATGAAATCTGGCTCTTTGCTTTGTGTCTGGCCATTGTGCCAAATTTAACAGTAAGCTTGAGTTTCGATGTCAGCATGATATTTACTCACTTAGCAGATGTTGATTTGTGATTAAAGCCGCTACATATTGAGTATTTCCTAAAGAAATCAGGGTGCCAAAGGATATGACAGCAGGCTCCATTATGAGCTTAAGATTACCCCCATTTTAACCTCTAGCATACCCGTGCGATCAGGCTGCTAAACTGATGCTGTACAGTCAGTCCATGCTCTGCACTTTTGCTTACGTTTTGCCATATGAGTAAGTCTCATCTCCTGTCATTTCTTATACCATGAACATCTTCAAGTCTTTACGGACTGTTTTTAGGGCCTGTGTGACCTCATGGGAGGTACTCTTTGCAGGCAACGTGAAAACGCTCTCCACCTGGCCTCGTGATTCCCGCAACGGTAGTGGCTTTTTAAGTGCAGACCCAGCTCACTTAGAGATTCAAATATTACCCAGTTAGTCACATAGTCTCATTGTCAGGACATGGCAGCGGGAGCTGTACAAAGACTCTTGTGGGGGGAAGGCTGTTACTAAGGCAAGTATTTTCCTGCAATTCTGTGAAGTTATAAATGGATTTCCCTGCAGCTCACAGTAAGGCCTCACAGAAATGCTGAAATAAACAAAACTCTTTGCATAAACTGTGTGGAAAACGACCCAGGCTTAAGGCAGATCCCCCCTTCGAAGTGAACTTGGTATTGCCCGTTGCCATTTACAGTGTCGACACTAAAGGACATTTGTGAAGTTAAACATTAAAATGTCTAGATTCAGCGCGCAGTGATGCCGGCACGTGTAGCAGAAGCTGCTGTCTGTGAGATACCGTGACTGATTGCTCTGCACCAGTCACACGCTCGCGCGCTCAGTGCCGTGAATCGGCCCCTGGCACACGGATGAGCGTCTAGCTGTCCATTTGGCAGTCACTCGACTCCACCGGGTGTCTCTGCCAGGCGTCTCTGCTTGCAGGCCTGTGTTTTTCCACACACATCCCTGATGGACAAGTTGGAGAACATCTGCTCCTGGATGTGTCTTCTATTAGTCTCAGAGAGATCGAGCTTGGGTCGCCGAATAACTCAAAGAAAACTTTCTGAAACTTTCGGAATCTCCCGTTTTCCTCTGTGAATAAATATACCATACGTCTCTGGAAATTAATTTGAACTGACTTGTTCTGTTTCCCATAATCCCTTGCATACATATTTAAATGAGATCGCCGATGAGCGCGGGAGATGGTCCGGGCTGTATTTCGAAAGATTCGGAGGGGCACCTAGTGTGTTTCAAACCGGTGGGCGGCCCCTGCGGAAATTTCCAGCCCTCCCCCGGCACCCACCTCTGACAGAGACATCCCCGCTTCCAGCAGCCCCGGTCGCTCCTGGCGGCCCGCCAGCAGCCAATCAGGGCGGCCCGAGCGTCTGGCCCGCAGCTGTGACGCGGATGAAGCCGTGTCCTCCGGAGCAGGCCGTCCATCACCGGCTCCTCGTAATGGATGCGGGATGTGACATCACAAGCTGCGAGGGCCATCTGCGCACGGCGGGGGCGCCCGCTATTTCTGTCGCTCGCTCCGAGGCGCACTGTCTGCCGACATGGAGGCGAAACTTTTCCCGGGTCAAAAAAAGAAGCATGAAGGTGACGGTGGGCGCGCGTGAGCTCAGCCGGCGCGGCGCACAAGCCCCCCGAAGCTCCCGATTACGCCATTGTCGATCTCCAGTGAGCTGCAAAGCCGGTGTGACGCAGTCACGGTGTTTCCAATATGATGTCCGCAGTGAGTAGCCAGCGCAAGAGGACAGGGTCGCCTTCGAGTAAACAACACCGGACTTGAGGCACGCTCGCCGGAACGCCTTCCGAGTCGGCTCACTTTGCAGGCCTCTTAAAGTCAGAGGAAGAGTGATGTGGCGGAGCGGGAGAGTGAAGCAGATGGGGAGTAAACAGAGGAGGGAGGCCGTGCTGAGTGACGGATGGGGGCCGGCTGCAGGGCCGCGCTCGCAGGCTAAGGTGACGGCGGGGGCGGGGCGTCGCTCACCTGCGCCTGGGGGGGGTGCCCTCTCTGCCTCATTTGGCAATCCACAGCAACTGTCCTGAAAGGTGTGACCTCTTCCTGGGGGGAGGGGGCAACGCCGTGTGCTCCACCTGCCTTACAAAACAAGATCATCCTAAAGGATACAGCTTGTATGCAGCTGAAAATCTAAAGCACTCAGCAGCACATTGTCTGTTTATCACTGCTGCGCCGAACGAAGGCGGCGTCGGGCTCGACTGGCAGCACTGTGCTCAGTTTGCGTGTTCGCCTTGTGGACACTGAGGTTTCCCTCTCACGGTGCTCTTACAGCAGGTGTAGGCGATGTTATCCGCAAAGGGTCAGTGTCTGTGCAGGTTTTTGGGATAACCGTTAGGTCAGCTGTTCAATCCCAGGTGTGAGGACTCCAATAAGTCCTCTAATAAGTAATCTAATTAGGGAGTTTCAGTGAAAAGCCGCACGCGCAGCGGCCCTTGCTGGATAACACTGCCTAGTGCTGCCTTAGGGCGTGCAGGTGCCTGGAGATGGACTGGCATCCCTTCCAAGGGTGTTCCCTGCTTCTCTTGGGACACGCTCCCTCCTCTACAATAAGCAGTTATGGATAATGGATGGACAGCTGAATATATTGTATGGGCTAGTGACTTCATACAAGCAAATTGTGTTTCAAGTAGCGCTTCACTTTATTCTATATTTTTTTTGTTACATAGTGGCTCAGTGGGTAACACTGTGACCTCAAACCTCCAGAGTTGTCGCTTGCAAAGTTCTGCCCTTGGTCACAAGGGCCTCCTCCCCCTGTTCAGAGACTGTAGGTTTACTTTGATTGCTGTGTCTAAAGCATGTGAGTGTGAGTGTGAGTGTGTACCCTGCATGGGACGCCCTGTGCACTATGCCCGCTGGGATTGACCCCTATGTCTGACCTCGGGCTCTCTGTGACCCCGCACTGCGTAAATGCTTATGGAAGATGGATGACTGCAGTTGGTTCGCCATACAAACTGTCTGACCTGTAGAAGACTTTCTCACCCTAAATGGAACCATGAAGCACATTCTAGTGTGACCCTGACACACAGGTTTATTTTATCAGTTTATTATTATTTACTATTTGTTCTCTATTTATAACATGCCGTTACACCAGGTGCATTTTTAAAAATAAAGCTAAATACTTTATGTAGACGGTAGAAGGAGCAAATGATCTTTCAGTGTGTGTGTGTGTGTGTGTGTGTGTGTACACATACCCCGCACACACCCTCCCCTTCCTCTCAGCCATCCCATAATGCTGCAGGTGGATTTTCTTTTACGGGGTAACAGCTCCGGATAATAGGATCTCAGCCACACGGCCTTAATTTATGTCTCATGACTAATTTTTGACTGTTGGGTGAAATGGGGAAAATAAAAATAAAAAACGGCCGTATCACTGCGGCTCGGGTGAGAGATCGTCACGGTAACGTGTGTGAGATAGACAGAGCAGCGCTTCAGAAATGAAACGACAGCCAAGGGTGAAAAATGAAATATCTTTTTTTATTTCATCATTTATGATTGTCCAGTAAAGGACAGGCAGGTAACTGTTCGTGAGACAAACAGCCGTGTCTGCAGTCTGGGGCTCCTGGGTCGTTTTTATCCTTCCTTCTGGTTGATCATCATTTTTCACCCCAAATAAATTTAATGTTGTTTTTGTTTGGGATACTTTTCCTTCTTGCAGCACATTTTGTAAGACAGGTGTAGCGCGGCCTGGCCCAGCTCTGCGGATTAGTGTCTGCTTAAATGAGCTTTCCTCCGCGTGCCAATGCCAAGAGGAAGCATGGCTCTGCAAACAGCACGCTGGAAGACCACATGACATTTTGAGGGGAGTGTCTGATTGACACGCTCTTTAATCTGCCTAAAGATTACGAGGCTTTGGGGGACTCGGCGTGGTAATTACCAGGCCCCTTTCCCGTGAGGAAACGCGTCGCGCCGAACGGGATCGATATCTGGCTCCACGTCTCCGTTGGACACTGAGGTCCTTTGTCTCAGTGCTTTTTGCTTTCCAAGTTTACTTGTGTGTGTGTGTGTGTGTGGTCCAGATATACCGTATCTTGTGCAGTCTAAATGTCCCCACAAGGTGATGAATACCTGTTTTTTTTTTTTTTTTTACCTTATGGGGACTAGGAAACTCAATTTTCTTAAAAAATGCAATCAAAGTTTCACTGCAATCAAAAAGCTAAAAATGCAAAAACTCTTGTATACTCTTTGGTTACTTATGGTAATGGTTAGGGCTGGGTGCGGTTAAGGTCATCATAGTTAGGTCAGTCTGGTCAGGGCGGGGAGCATGCGCTGATGTAGCATATAGCTGCGCCCACCACACCTTGGCGTCCCGGCCGGCGACCCCTCAGACGGACACACAGTCCAGTCCCACCCTCCAGAAATGGCCATCCATCTGCCATGGCGTCCCCTTGGCCTGGTCCAGCCGCTTAGGTCCTCAGCAGCGAGGATCCTGCGAGCCGGATCACCCTCAGGGAAATGCGCCGCAAGGCCATAGTGTCATAGTTAGCATTAGCATTTTTCCCATAGAAATGAATGAGCGGTCCCCACAAAGATATGATTACAGGTCTGTGGGTGTGTGTGTGTGTGTGTGTATGTATGTGCGCATATGCATTCTGAAAGTGTGTGTGGGTGTATGTCTGTGTGTGTGTGTGTGTGTGTGTGTGTGAGTGTCTGTGTGTGTGTGTGTGTGTGAGTGTGTGAGTATATGGTAGACGAATGGACTTCAGGCATCATGGGTATTCATCTTGTGCAGCTTGCTGTGCTGCACACTGACGTCATATTTTCAACACTCTACTGACCGGAACTAATCACCGAAAAGCAGCCTTAACCCCTCCCCCTCCCCCCCAGACATGAAGCTGGGCAGAAACGTGGCCCGGACATTTCTGGATTTCTACAAGCTTAACCATTTAATTGATGGGACAAAAGCACTGGGTCACATGAGCAGGTCAGACGCTCCCTAACGTTATTATTGGCAATGCAGCTCAGCGTTGGGTAGAAATGTAATCTTCCAGAATATACTCTTTCATTCCAGTGGCTCAGATGGCCTATCCGGCGGTCGCCAAGGGAACGGCAATGGCAGGAGCCAGGAGGAAGAGAAGCCTGACAGGAAGGTCCACAGTGTGAGAGACACCTAAGCTTCAGTCAGCATGTGTCCTCCTGGGCCAGAACGGCCCCCTTGCTCGCCGTCAGCAGCGAGTCTGGAGCAGTGGCCTGTGTGCTATTCCCTTCCGGTCTGGTATCCTGTGCCATTTCCCTCCTGGCCTGACGCACCCACCCGCATCCCTTGCGAGTCCCTCTCGCCTCCACGCTGCCGGCCTGCATGACCAGACTGACCTGAGAGAAGGGTTAAGAAACATCCTTTATGGTCCCAAACACTTTCTACTTCTGTGTTTTACTCTGTGTTTTACTCTGTGTTTTACCAATGGTTTTTTTTTACATAGAAGATTTCTGTTAAACTTTTTTTAAACTAGTTAAAGCGTGAGTTCTCTGTTTTTCCTTATGGTGGGTAATTTATTAATTTATCAACCCGCAATATATAAGTATAATGAGTTTTAGGAAAACTCAGTGGTCCTGACAACCATCCGATTCCTTTCAGAAGACACTTTCAGTGAACCTGAAATTAAATGTCATGTTTGTGAACATTTCAAAATCACATGTATGTTTCTCGCCAAAGTTTTCTTTTTTTAAAATGTTTTTTTGATTAATTATAGTAGGATGCTGTTTCTTTACCCATAATTCATCATGGGGCAGGACAAATCTGCAGGATTAAGTCTGATGTTTCCATGTGCTTCTCCGTCCACCGGGACACGGCCCAGTCACATCAGACAGGAAGTGGTGTCAGAAGGGGCCGGGTGGCCCAATAAGGTTTTTTTACATAATGGTAGTCATGTGACACAAATAAGGGATTTGGGAAGAACCACAAACAAGTCATGAAAGGACGGAGGATGATGATAGAATGTGACTGCGAGTCCCCGTGGATGCTGGTGACAGACACGCGTGAGAGCAGCTAACCCGGCAGGGGCGTGTCACACTTTAATCACTGTTATAAAGTCAGACGCTCCCTTCACGGCGCCTTGTTCTCCGACGAGGTGTCAGGCTGGGAAATGAAGCGCCTGGCAGCTTGCGGAGACGTCCTGGAAATCAGTCAGTCTTCCTCCCCTCCGTCCGGCTGCGTCGAACGTGCCGCTTTGTGCTTAATGATGCCCAACAAGAGATGGGCTTTTTTTCTGAGCCATTCCGTTAACTCTGATATAAATCATCCCCCCCCCCCCGGTCCATGTGCCATCTTTTCAGCCTGCCGTGCTTGGTGTATGCCAGCATGCTAATTACAGGGTAAACACGCTGGTTCCTGGCTCCTCAAAGTGAAAATGTGACTCTGTTATTCACAGTATAATGAGCAGGAGCGCTGTTTGCATTTATTAAATACCCAGACTCACCAAGGAAACTGGTTGCGCTAGGAGTCTTCACAAATGGAAGTACACACAAGCATTATCGGAAAGTTAATTGTGCTTCAGGAGGTAAGTACGCTTTGTGCAGATTAATTTATGACGCAGTTAATGTTATATAGCGATAGCATAAGGTACTGGTGTGAACTGAAGGCTTCCTGTCGGAACACTCCCTCAGCAGAGCACAGGAAAAGAGAGATTGATTTTATACAGAATAATATTACAGCAATGTGCCATTAAATGATTATTTTTTAGGCTGATCTATTCTCCTAGCCAGTCTAGCTTTCTCACTGGGTAAATTGTTAATTTTTTTGGGGGTGGGAAGGATATCTGAACCATGACATGATGTAGAAGACACTAGTTTGATTCCCATAAATGAACCACCGGTGACCTGGCTCTGAGCAGCTGGCAGGGTCGGCCACACCAAGCGACACCCTGCAAGGAGAATCCTAAAATATGCGGGTTTAATTAACCGTAAACAAGGTCCGTACACTTTGTTCACATAGATTACCTTTTCGGGGCGTTTTCGCCCTGCACCCTTCGTGGTGTCAGCAATATTAAACACTTTTTTTAGGCTGATATTATTGGTAACAGATGGAGCGTGGCCTTAAAGGTCTATTTTGAAAGCTCTGCGTGGGAAGGTTCCTAGGAGGACCAGGCCCATCTGCTGGAGTTTGGATGACAGGAGTGATGGCCAGCTTGTTAACCACACCGCACGCGCTCAGGTGCAAACAGGAGAACACGCTTCGCCCGTCAGAACAGAAAACAACCAGCCCAGCCTAATTGTGTTCCAAATGAAATATTCCTCGCCGTTTCAACTTTTTTCCTTATTTTTGTACAAAAAAATGTATTTTTCGCTGTATTTTTTCCCTGAATGGTGTGTTCATTAAAATGAGTTTTTGCTCTGTGCTTTAAAATTGGAGTTACTCGGTCCTTTCTTGTTCCTTGGTAAATAAACACCTAAAACCTCTCTTTGCCAAGTCTGATTACTTCTGAGGCTGGTATGACCCAGAGACTGAAAAACAAAGATTCTACAGTCTTTACCCGTGAATCATATTATTGTTTTATTATTGCATTCTGAGAAGGCTCCCGGTTCATCTTGGCCAGTCCAGTCACACAGCTTACGCTTTGGTGCCACCACCTGGCTCTGTGCACACATGAAAATGTGGATGGAGTTTTCACTGGATTTGTTTCTGCAGTTCTATTTAAACCACTGGATATCCAATTGTTTTCCTAATTAACACCCAGAGGCTACATATCAAATGCTGTGACACATTTGGGGTAATCTTATATCTTATGTGTAACGTTTGTACCCAGAAATCCTCCACCGTGTATTATACACTTTTTAGGAACTGACCTTACATTCAAGATCGTTCCGAGAAAAAAAAAAAAAATACAGCTTAAACTCATTTGAAGATGTCAATGTCATTAGTGGGATTTTTCTTTTTTATTCTTTAAAGCTTTAAACTGTCTCCCTGGTATATTCTGGTATACATTTAAGGTCTCTTTTGCAAGGTGATATTTAGTGCTTGGCCTGGCAGAAACATCTGGACCACAATCTGCAAAAGGAGACAGCCCTTACGACACATCACTGTTCCCAACCAGCTAAATCACGCAATAGTGTCTGTCCAGTGCTGATAGCATATTGGCTAGTCCAGCCTTACAGTAGTTCATTGTAGATTAGAGTGTAATTACCCATAAGCCTGTGATTTGTTCCCAAACCAAATTGTCTGCCTCCAGCATGCTGTTGCCAACCTCAGCTTTGAGGGCCACCGATTATGTGAACAGCACACATTCTTCTTTTTTTGCAGAGAACCTGCCAGTTCCTATTCAAACCTCAAAACTGTCTGGAGAATAACATTTACTATTGTAATTTTATTATTTTACATTTTCTTTTCTCTTTAAGTGGCTCTTTAATAATTATATTAAATTATATTAATTATATTAAATGTAATGTTGTCTTGATACAACAAGAATATGTGTTAGGCCAAAAATACTATGGAGTTTGAAAATCTTTTGGCCAAATGACTTTTACCAACTGTCATGTGTCTGAGTATCAGTTTGCCAGTGGATTAGTATGGGTTTATTCTGTCTGCTGTGTTTTTATAGCTAATGCTGTCCCTCCTTTATATCTGACTTTGGAATCCATAGATTCTCATTGTGGGCTACTTATTATGCATTGTTTCTTATTCCATTGGATCACTCATCCATTCACCCATCTATTTCTAATACCTAGCCTATATGACAGCAGCTTACTCTTTGCCAGATCAAGGGTTACGATTGTTTTCTTCAATCACATCCAACTTCTTACCCAGAGGTGAGCTTTGTTCTTTGTAATTAAATCTGTATTGTTGGGAATGCAAATATTTAAAAACACATGCCATTTTTAATTTTTAAGATGTGCAAGAAATATGCTCAGCAGTGAAATAAGCAAACTTTGAATTCTAATCGAAACATGACACTGAATTAGACTGAGAATTGCTTTGTACTACTGGCAATGTGTATGACTAAATTGACACATGAATAAGGATTTATCAGCTCTGCAATGGCACAGTTACGTGGTAGAAGCCAGATTTGACATAATAAGAGTGTAAATGTCATGGTTTTGACATTAGCTTCACTTCTTCCTTCACTAAGCACATCGACAGAAAGGGTAAGTTAAAGGTGGAGAAATTGTTCCTGTCAATCAGAGCTACATTAATTTGCATCCTAACATCTTAGCACTGTTTACAAGACAACACAGAAAGATGTGGAGATATATTAGCGAAAAAAACCTACAATCCAACATGTATATACATATAATGTATGTCTAGAATTTCATAAATTACTTGTGACATTACTTCTAGTAATAACATCGTGACATATTTATATACGGGGGATGACCACTTGACCATTTCGCCTTTTGTAATAGATGGGTAGTGATTTATGCTTTGTACTAAATGTTATCGTGTCTTATGAAGTCATTGTAAGGTATAGATCAATTATTACGTACCACGTTTACGTACATTTGTTATACATTTTACGTGTTTTCTGAGGTTTCATAATCCAAATACCAATGTCTATTCATCCACGAATGGAACATTATGGCATATTTCCATACCATCCATCAGTACCCAGCTTTGCTGTCGGTGATCCTTTAATCTATTTGTCTAGTATCCACGCGCAAAACGCCGCCTGCAGTGTGACTGCACTGCATGAAAGGCATCTTGGCAGTAAAGTCGCTGCGGGGATGATGTGAGAAACACCACCCTGTCTGCGTTAACGGTGCGTGGCACATTTACGTCCTGTTCAGTTGCGGCGTCCGTGGCCGCTATGGCGACCGAAGTTTGAACATGGGTGGGGTGTCTCCGCCGAAGAAGGGGCACTCTGTGTGCAAAATGTCGCGCAAAGTGCTCAAATGCACCGTGCATGTGGATATTCAGGCCGTAAGTATGGGTTGTTCTGTGCGTGTCGGTATCTTGAATCCTTAAACATGGTGAAACTGGATGGAAAGGAAATAATTCTCTAACTGGATAGTTAATCGTGCCGCAAAGATGAATAATTGGAAGATCCGCCTCTGTTTAAAGTGGCACCATATAAGCTTTTGAACAACGAAACCCCGCATTAACCCAGGAAGTCTGCAGTCTCTAATGATGTCGCTCTGATCAGAACTGAAACTGAAAATCTTTAAAGCACTGCTTGATCGCTGAAATTGGTGCAGTTATTCGCATGCGTCGCACACGGAAGCTGCAAAGCAAATTATAACGGAACACACTATAAATATACAAATATATAAATATATTGCCCTCGTTTAATACGAAACTATGCAATGAATTTCGGCGATATTTACAAAACAGGGAAATCTTAAAGATAGTCCTTTCCATATTTAATATCGTATTTTAACTTAAACATTTTTATTATATTTTTGTTAATAACAGATTACCTGCCCTGGGGTGGTGCTTCCCAACCATCAGGACATATACCTGAGTGTTTGTATAATGGGCCAATACCAGAAGACTCTTTGTTTGGCTCCTGTGTTTCCTCTGTTATTCCATGAAAAAATGGTCTTTGAGAAGGTAGGATGAGCCGAGGATTCAGGGCTTTTTGAAAAATTAAGTTTTGAGGTCGTTTCTTCTTCAAACGGTTTCTTGCTTAGACGTCCATTTTATCAGCATGCCCGTGACTCTCTTAATTTTGCTTTGCAGCGGTGTGCCATACTAACGTGAACGTATACATGAATTGTGATGAACTGTGTGACTTTTATATGTTTATTTTACATTGCACTGTTATTTTTATATATATATATTTTTTTATATTTTAACATTCCTTTTCCAGTTCCATAGTTAAAGAGCCAGCTGACTTGCTTGTTTTCTGGTTTGTAAATGTTCCCAAAAAGACATTTTCAGAGGCTGTTGACCCATGTGATATAGCTGATATTCTGGAATGTAAGTAGCTCCTATTTAATTTCAGTCCTTATCAGGATCATTAAGGTGTGTCTTTACTACAGTAATGGCCAATTTCTCTTTTTGTGTTTTGCAGTGGACTCAACCTGCTTTGAGCTGATTCAGCTTGTTGCCCCAGGTCAGCTCCCTCATTTGTGACTTAACTTCTGGCGTCTTCCACAGATTTGCCCTTTGTGATCCATACTCACGTTTGTGATGGTAACCTTGCCTGTGTTAATTTCCTTCTGTAGAGGGCGAAATCTTGGCCACCCTTGAGATGAATACCAGGGCTTTCTTATATCCTGCCCCCACCCGATCTCCTGGGGGCTCTGGTCCAGAGAGAGAGATGCTTATGAAGAAATCAGCCTCCTTCCCTGTAGGTTTATGACTAACAGTATCACAGATTAACCTAGTTATCACTTTTCTTATTTACAGGGGGTTCTTGTAAAATATATCCACTCTGATTCCCTGTGAACTTTTAAAATTGCTTTTCCTTAGGGAATATCGCCTAGAGTGAAATTTACAACGAGCACCATTATGGAGGAATGTGATTTAAAAGCCGGGCGGTCTTCATGCCCTGTAAGTGTTCAGCATGTCTGCTCCCGATCGCACCTTTTGTCATCTTAAGCAAGTTAAATGACCTGTTTTCATTTAAGCGAGTTGAAGTTTATTGCATCTAATATGGGGGCACACACACACACACACACACACAAAGGAACTGGTGGTAAAATTTGAATTTGAAATTCTGACTATCAACCATCAAGTTAGGGCTTAAATAAGCTGAGAGCAAAGTTACAAGGACCGTTCCATAAGACGCATGGACTGTGCTCTGCTTCACGGCTTGATTTCTGAAGTCACATCTGTGCAATAATTTTTAGTGTCTGGTCCGTTTTCATTATTTTTTTTTTATTCAATATCTTGACAGCAAAGATGTAATTTTTATATATGTGACTTTGGAGATACCTGGAAAACAGAAGTGGCCATATTCACTCTATTGGAGTTTTCTTATCTAATTTGTTCTAGTATTGAAAGATTCTATGTTCTTGTTAACCTTCTTACATAATCACTTTTATAATTGTATGTTTCTTCAGCTAGGCTACCTCAATACACAATGTGAAGTATGCTTTATTTCCAAAGAAGGAAATTTACAAAAATAATTTTTCAGCCCTGTTCATTGGACACCATTTCTGTCTACTTTCTCCTTTAACAAAAGCTGACAGAAAACAAAGCAAAACAAAGATGTTTTCTGTGCACCCAAATCTAAAAACAGCAGCGCATCTCCCACAGCCAGAAGACATGGTGTTGCTATTTAAAATCATCTTGACCTTAAAAGAAAAACTATCAACTATTATCAAGTCGCCACTGCGCTATCTGACCCACAGCCTGGCTCTGGCTATGGGGGCCATATATTTAAAGGGGGATTATCGACAAAATGCCAGCTGTGCATAAAGGCCGGCTTCCCTGTAATGACTCGCGAGGAGATCCACATTCTCGGAGTGATGGAGGTGAGCGTCGCTGTCATGCCGCCTGATCGATGCCCGAGAACATCATTAAACAGGCCGTGTGGAGAAAGGTGTGGAGGCCCCGTTACTTTCTATTAGGGCTTTGCATTAGCTAAATGGGCAGTTTGCTCCTCACTGCTTTTCAGTCTCTCAGACAGCCCTCTCTGACTTGGGCATTGTTACCGCTGTTCAGTCCAGATCTCCGCCTGTCCTCCTTGCAAGCACGCAAGTCCTGGCTTGACAACGGCCCTTTATAAATAGGTTCTGTCCCAGTGATTTGCATGCATTTGAACGGGAATCGTTTGTTGTTTAATAAGCTACTCGGGGCCCCGGCTTTGTTGTTTCAAGGACACCCTGCTTTATCTACTATTACCAAGACCAGCCGACCCACTAATCACATCAGAGAAGCCCAACTCGCAGCAGCAAATGGCTCCTTTGTGCTCCAACCTAAAGAGAACCAGGACAAAGAGGAATAAAAGCAAAAATGCTTAATTTCATTAAATCTCTCTTCTCAAAGCAATCTAAATCAGGATTTATTTATTCCGTTTTTTAAAATGAGCTAATATGGCAGGATGTTCAAATTAGCATTTAAATTATCTTTATTTTTACAGCCATGTAATGGCATTATCACATTAGTCTGGACCCGGCCATCAAATGCAATTAACATTTTTTAAAAACTTATTTATCTGAACATCGCCTGCAGGAGAACAGTTATTGCAGTACAGAATTATGTTAGCTGCTGTTAGAATTATTGAAGCCATTTGCCAACAAAGGTGATGTTGGCTTTGTTTAGAGGTACTTTTCCTGTCTGCAATGAGCTTGTTTCAGGTTTCTCATAACTAAAAGAATTTCTCCTTCATTTACAGCCAGTGTAACTCCCCAGTATTTCCCCAGAATACTGCACTTGAGGACTGTTCCCCCCATTCGTTGTGATAATGGAATCTTCCTGTGCTCACTGTGCTCATTCGGCGTCTGCTTGTTTTTGAATAGTTTTTTAGAGAGAGAGGATTTTCTTTCAGTTTAAGTTTTTACATATTAAATGGCATGTGTGCCTCTTCAGCCTTTCCAGCTGCGTTCAGAGAAACCCAGATCTATCGAAAGGCCCAGGGGGGTCACTGACCTTGTGGCAAAGGGGACCCCGGCGGCCCGTCCTGTCTGCAGCTACGAAAGGCCCACAGTGGCCTCCCAGCTACGGGTCCTGTCCCCATACACCCACCGGCGCATGTGCCAGCTTTCTGAGGATGCCAGGCAGCGGCTCTGCCACCTCCAGCTGGGACCTTTCAGGTTCAAGAAGGAGTCTGAAAACCAGACCCCTTTTGTGGTAGGAGCCTCTGGCCATTTCACTTGAATCATATTGTTCCAAGTGTGGTTCCTAGAGTATCTGAAGACCTGGCTGGCCCACATGTTCCTGGTCTGTCTCTCGGCAGCCATTTGGCTGTTTTTCTGTCTAAACTTGACCTCTCCATTGACTGCCTACAAGGTTCCTCCTCAACGTGTTTTTATGTTTACGTCTTGGTAAACATGTCGGTGACGTGCAGTATCATGCCCTTGCCAGTTTCTTTGCATGCTTAAGCAACAGTTTTGATGGGGATAACGTCAGGGCCTTAGATATTAAAACGGATGTATGGATTTGGTGGGGATGTCAGTATGGCATTTTTTGGAATGTAGCCTTTAAAATGGAGCATTGTGCAGAATACATCCTGGAGCTACAATTAACCTTGGTAATTAAGAGTCAAACCATGATTAACAAATAGCTTCCTATTGAAGGGGCTTAGCCCACTGGATGCATTATTAATGTGTGTTTAAAGTCTGCGCGCTTGTTTATGTGGAAGCGAATTGCTCTTCATTAATGAGAGCGATAATCATGCAATATAATTGAAGTGCCAAGAATTTAATTGAAGTTGATGTAACTCCAGCCTCCGCACACCTGGGCAAAGCTGACGTTTCACCGGCTTTGTCAAACGTCCTCCCTTTCAGCGTTTTGTGGTCTTTACTGGAAGCGATTAAACTTGAAATGAAAGACAAATATGTGGCGCCAAATGAGGCCTGTGGTTTGTTTGCTGCCGTTAAGCTCCGCCGGCTCACCGCTGTCCTCCTGCCGGCCCGCAGGTTCCCCGCGTGCCGAACTCCTCCTTCCGCGAGTCTTCATCTTGTCCACAGCCGTCTTACGAGGTGCTCCGTCACAGCTGGTCCGCGGCTTCCGCAGTCAATCACCTCGAAGGTGTGCATGTACGTCTTATTCTTCACGTGTCCTCTGAGGAACCGCGGTTCCGTCCGGTTGTGTCTCTACCTGGTCCCTTTGGCTCAGTTGTCATCCAAGCCCATCTCATCGTATATTTATTGGTTTCTGTTTTTATTATTTCTTGGCAGATTCTTCGCTCCTTGGCAGCTACCGACCAAAGCTTGCGAGAGTAAGTGACATTTTGACAGAAACGTGTTATCAAAAGGTTGCGCTTCAATGGAACCTGAAAGGAGAGACACCTTAATACACAACTATGCATATTACTTTTCCTGAAATGTATCTCCCAGAAGGAACGTGCCAGATGAATGAAGCTCCCCAGCTCCTGAGGGCATGGAGAATAATTTTCAGCCACTGTTGCCCAGCTCCGTAAAGCGGAAGCATCTTCCTGGGGGGGGCTCACCTTCAGGGTCCTCATCTATGAATGGGGGAGTGTGAATGCGCTGTCCAGTTCCCTGCCTGAGCTGCATGGTCTCTAACTCCCCATAGGAGAGTAGGAGCTCTCCAAAGGCAGGCAGGTCCCCCGGGGAGGTGCCAGGGAAGAGGTGTCTCAGCCCACCTGCGGGGGCTTCCCTGGCGGCCCACTCCACCCCTGTGCCTGGCGTGACGGTTACCCAGAGTCCCCTGCTGAGCCGTAGCTCCCTACGTGAAAGGTAACATCCCGTCTTGTACCCCTTCCCTCGTGAATCCATTGCACCCATGGTGTAGAACAGGATTGGCCAACCCGCGGCTCCTGAGCCGCATGTGGCTCTTTGCCTGGTTTCATGCGGCTCTTACGTTCATATCGAAGTTTGTGTTTGTGTTTTCAATGTGCGTGTTCCCTTCGCTTGACTTCAATGCGGTATTTTCGTCAAACGTGCATGTGCGTGAGATGAAAATACCGCAAAGTTTCCCAGTAGGGGCAAGATCATTTAAGTAAACAATGTGTGTCAAGTTCGCTCTCAAAATGCCAGGGAAAAAATGCACAGCAAAACGAAAATATGAAGATGAACACAGGACGTT
>JAODLC010000036.1:24213356-24225420 GCA_026781145.1 Hippopotamyrus pictus | reverse complement strand
TGTTTTCTACCCTGAAACACGTGAAATCAAAGCATCGATCTGTTCTGACTGACACCCATGTGAAAGAATTGCTTCGAGTGGCAACAACGGAATACGAGCCAGATTTGAAGAGAATTGTTCAAGGCAAGGAATGCCAGAGGTCCCACTAAGCAACATGCATAGTAAAAGAAAAACGCTATTGTAAATTATTATATTATTATTATTATTATTATTATATAATATAATTATATAATTATTATATTTTTGTTTGTGGACTTGGTTGAACTGAGAGTTTGTGTGTGTGAGACACAACGTTCATTGTTGAAAATGACTGGCCTGTGGTTTTAGTACTGTAGGAGTCAATTTCTGTCATCATATTGGTGTGTGACATTTACAATAAATCTGGCTGAGCATAGGTGTGTGTGTGTGTGTGTGTGTGTGTGTGTGTGTGTGTGTGTGAGAAAGGGATGGGTGATGTTCATGTGTGCCCATGTGTATGATGTGGCTCTTTGCGGTAACACAGTAAAAACTGTGGCTCTTGGTCTCTGACTGGTGTAGAAGTGTCCATGGTCACCATGATAACGATGATGTTCTGCTCCCTTAAATCTAAATTCCTTTTAAAAGTTTATCAAGCACGACTGTCACCTTATTTGGTCGTGAGTAAGTTATGAGGGGGTTGTAACAGTACAGACCTTTGATAAGTTACATTAAGATATAGAAGTACATGTAATTGGGATGATTATCTGAATGCTAATGCTAAAAGGTACACTGCTGATATAAAACCATCCAATTCTGTTTGGAATATTGCCTGCAGGTTGTCTGATGTCTGTGTTTTGCATAATAGTTTGTCACAACGCAGGCTGAAAGCTGCCTCTTAGGGGACAGCGTGTACCTGTTGGTAAACAATGAAATTCATAAATATTCCCAGAGGTAGATTAAGAAAACATATAAAGGCAAAAAATAAACCCGAACAGAGAGATTGCTCTACGCGTGGAAATAAAGGGAACCCGAATGGGACTGGTGCTCAGGTCTGGGTCACTGGGGTGAGGCAAACACAACACGCCCAAGTTATACACACACTGGGACCAAGGGGCAGGTAGACTACATTAACCCCAGCCATTTCCAATGGTCACCTGACATTCCCTCCCCAGCCAGATGGTGACCTCTCCCGCCCCCTTCTCTTATGCACGATTCATTATAGTCGTTTTATAGAAGATGAAAATACCGTTGCGTATTACCCAATGCCCAAAGTAATTCGTTCAAAGTAAAACAAAAATATCTGCTATATAAATCATCAGTGTAGACCTTCAGCATTGACTCTCATTAGTGCAAAGTCTAAGTGCAGTTTATTTTTGCAGTGCTATGTGGCATATGTAGGCCTGCTACCCTGGGGGTCAGACAGGGACTGGCTTCCTGGTTTGCCAGGGCCCTCCTAGGGCTGCCTGGATGCTCCGCAGAGCTGCTCGTGGTGGGGAGGGACACACTCTGGCTTATTGTTAATGCGTCGGTCAGCAGGACCACGTCACGGGGGCATCCTGCCGGACAGCGCAGAGGCTAGAGCAGAATCATCAGCAAATGGCTATCGCCTCAGTCTACGTTCGTCGTGGACTTCAGTATCGTCTGAGTCTGAGAGATTGTCACTATTTTAGGTTCTGCCTCTGGTTCTGGGCTCACTGTGGTATTTTTGAAACCAGTTGAAGGTTTAGAGGGTAGTTTTTTTATCTTGAATTTATTTTCTATGTATTTAACATTAGCCCCCAGACACGGAAAGTATTTAAATTTGCCAGTATATTGAAAGGGTGGAGAAAAACTCTACATATGAATTTCCATTTAGGCTGTATTGACTGAATTTGAACCTTATCATCACAGCCAAATGAGGTGCCCTGTCTGTCTAATCTTTATTCTCATCTTTGAAAGCAGGAAAACTCTTCTCCCCCTCAAATGACAAGATCTGATGTTGTGTCATGTTTGCTTATTGCTTAAGAGAAGGGAGGACCTGGGGAAAACAAAGAAAGACGCTATTGATCGTGTTTTTTTGCGAGACTGAGCGCGCTTGACCCCAGCGCTTTAATACACACGTGACCCCGCCATCGATCCCAGCAGGTGCCCGTGAACGCCACCGTGTGTTTGTTTGGTCGCGTTTTGGTTCATAGCAGGAATCAAAATCAATAGACAATTTTGAAATGAAAAGTAAATTGTGAGCGATCCGCTTTGCTCGATTGAGAATATGGTGGGTTCCTCGGTGCCAGAGATTAAAGGGGCCTCTGCAGAGTCCGGTGACCGGTAGAGAGGCACGTTTTTGGGGCCGAAGACAAACGGCAGGTGCTTAGCTGGCCGTCTGCCCCGATCCGGCCCTGCCTCCCGATTGCGTAGTTCCTTCTTTTCAGTCGTTTGCAGCAGCATGGTAAGCTGCCCTGTGTAAAATTAAAGGCAATACCCTCAACCATTTGCAGGAATGAACCCTTCTGTTTACCTTTGTTATGAAAGCGATTCCTATCAATGGGTGTCAGTCCGTTGGCATGTCGTTTAAATCAGGCTGCATGTCTGCCAGGACAGGCCTGTCTTGGCAGGCACCTCCAAGTGGCTTTGTCATCACCCAAGAAAGCTTCTCAGAAGATTTTGAAGTTCCAGAGAAACTATTGAGAAGCAAACAATTTTCATTTGCTCATGTCTGTTTGAATAATTTCATTAGCCACTTCATAACTAATAATACATGTTGAAGAACATTTTTATTCATACCTTTTTAATCCTAAAGGATGTTGACTGCTGACAAGCTGATACACAGCATGTGCGTTTGCCGACTTTATGCTTTACAGACTGTAATTTTTAGAGTTAGAGCACAGACTAGTGGCTGAAAGGTAGAACTTCCAGTTGTATCTGTGGCTGGAGCTGCTATTGGATACAAGCTGAGCCTCTCTTCCTCCACTTAAACAGTAAGTAACACGGCATGTTTTGAGAGCATCACCAAATGTGGTTGAGCCAGAGGTTCGCGTGGCATCACCGTGCTTCCCGGCTCTCCAGTGCTCTCTTTGACCCCATCTGGCCACTGAGGCTCACTGGGCTGCGCCAAACTGGGGGTCCCTCAGGTTCCGGAGCGGCCCGGCCAGCCCGGCCTGCTGGGACGAGATCCACAGACGTGTGCAGAGGCTGCTGAGGAACCACGCCGTCCCCAGCAAGCTGGGCTTTGTGAGTACTGCTCGATCCGCGGACTGTGGGGGGTGTGAGGGGAATATGGGGGGGGGAGGACACAGATACCATGGAGACCAGGGGAGAGACGGAGAAGGGGGAATGAGAAGTTGGGGAACATGAAAAAGAGTGGGGGGGCACAGGCTCTGCCTGAAAGCCCTGTGAGGCTTTAGGCCCCAGACAGACCCCCTGAGGAATGCAGGCGTCCCAGTAAGCAGCAGCGCCACCTCTGCTGGGCTGCATTAATGCAGCTGATAGCTGTGTCTCACTAATTACCGCAAAACCCGAAATCCAGCGCTGGCAGCGAGCGGCAGGCAGTGAGCTGCCATTAAGGGCTCATTTTCTCAGCAGTAAGAGGAGGAATCGGCACGTGACGCCTCGACTGCAGGCCGTAAACCCAGCTTAAGGGGGAATGAATGTAATCCAGGCACACAATTAAAAGGCAGAACAACAAAGGGGATTATTTATGAAGCATTTCCATCATTCCTCTTTAGGAGCCTGGCTACAATTTTCGAGGATATTTAAAATGGTCTCATGTAAGATTTGTGTAATTTTATCGGTTTAATAACATTAAACTCTTGACTCAAAGGTTGTTCACTGGGCCTTGTGTAATACAGTTTATTTTGTTATAAAAACATTAGGACAGAATTGCTGTTACTGTATGAAGTGTCTGCTTACTATCAGTTACTCTAATATACTACAAGCATTCCCCGGGTTAACAACGCCCAACTTATTGGTCGGCTTGAGTTATTGCTATTATTATATTATTACATAATGTATTATTATTGTTCTGACAAATTCAACTTAAAGACTATGCAGACTACCGATTCTTTATCAGTGTTGGGCCCCTGTCTCCCCCAGGATGAAGATGGTACAGAAGAGGATTCAGCCCACCGCGGCCCTCAGCGGTCATGTGATACAGCCCACCGCAGCCCTCAGCAGTCATGTGATACAGCTCGCTGTGCCCGTCAGCGGTCATGTGACACAGCCCAATGTGACAGCCACATCATTCAGGACAGGTAAATGCCTCGCCCCCTTCGCCGTGCCGCCTTAGCGCCGATACCGTACTTCTGCAGATATGCCAAATGACTTCTTGTTCTTCTGCTTATCTAAATGGTCACTGTTTTCTTTGCCCTGACAAGAACTTTCAGTGCTGCGATTAGATTTAAATGCCATTTTGTGGCGTTTATACTTCATACTGTGCTTGTGCTCTTATTTCCATTAGGGAGATGGCTACAACTTACTAATGGTCATTTTCATTTACAGAATGTTTCATTGCCTCCCTGCATTCCATTTTTTTCCCATATCCACTGCCTGCAAGTAGTAAAACACATCAGTTAAATTCCCTTTTCAGAGATAAAAATGTGCGGCCTTTACCATTTTTAATATTTGTATAATATTCTCTATAATAATTTAAATATAGGGAAATATGAATACATATAACCTTTTATTTATATCTGATTATTGCTGGGCGATAAAACGATCACGATTTTTTTTTTTATCGATAAAAAACGAGGACGACCATGATGATACACACAGACTATAAGACTTGATCAACCAAGTTTGCGCCGTTTTAGAGAATGCGCTGAGACAGACGACTCGATGGCCTATCGAGCAGAGCTTTACTGAACGCCAGCACATCACCGCCAATCACCGAGGACGTTATTTTGCCCATCCTCCCTTTAAGAAGAAATGGGTGCGTTCGACTTGGGGTAGGTCTGTCTGCAGCTGAGGCGACTTGGAGCACGAGCTTCCGGGGCCTGCAGGGGTGGAGTATGAACTGACTGCAGCCAAGTCGGACAACTTCTACTCCTCCTCGTAGTCTGCGAGACCTGACTGCAATGGCAGCGCTGCCAGAAGGGTGTAGATAAATCTATACAGTACAAATATCACCTGCATGCACATTACTTCGTTTACAATAACCAACTCCTGATACAAACTGTTAGCAGTGAATAAAACTATTGTGTATAGTGGCTCTGTGTAAAAAGACAGCTGCCAGGAAAAAGATCAAATACATATATTTCAATTTTATTGTCATGTACAGAGTACAATGCAATTCTTACTTGAATGCCTTCTTCACAGACTGGACGAATAAACAAATAAAGCAGCGCAACATTACAGTAACTAACAATAAACCACTAACTCTAAAATGTACTGTTAGAGGATTTATGTAATTTATTTAAACTTTATTTTACCAGGTAAATGAACTGAAAACCAGTTCTCACTGCTTTACGTGCTTTTCGGGAGAAATAGCAGATAACGCATTGGAACTTCCTGGGATACAAACGTCATGCGTGTGACTAAAATCTTCAGCCAATAAGGGCAAAGTTGTGTCGTCATGGAGACGGTTCGAGTTTGTGCTGCACGGTCTGTCTCAAGTCGTCTTGCTTGGATTTTGTACCATGTGACATGGTGACACGTGGTGACGTTTTGCAGTGCCAGGCAAAAGAATCTAACCATGATTTGGCATTTTTTTTGAATGTGTTTTTTGTTTGGTTTAGATACTTTTCTACCTCAGAATTTTAAAAAGTTTTTGAGACCAAGAATAGAGGAAGATACCTGTTGCAGTCAGTTCTGTCCTGCTTTATGTTTGCCCTTTAACATATTTGCAATATTATACACTTTTGCACATTGTTACATTATATTGGTTTTGTTCATTTGAGCTGTTTCTTTGAATACTTGAAAATCAATAACCTTTTATAATTCTAAGGGAATTTTGTATGTAAACAGTAAAATTTAATATTAGTAAACAAATATTTTCTATTGCCATGTATTATTCATTCCAGAATAGGGTTATTTTTTATCATTATTTTGATTATTACATTACATGGAATAGCATTGTGAAACTATAATATTGATGATGATCAATATCGGTCAATACAGGAAAAAATATCGTGATAATTTTTTTTTGTAATATCGCCCAGCTCTATATCTGATGTTTGCATTGATGGTCATTTTCCAAAATTCAAGTTGCTAAAACCTGAATTACAAAGTAATGCATCTTTTACACATTGTTTTGTATAATTTTGCAGCATTTAGGAAGAAGTTGGAGACAATGTTTCTGTTTTGTAAACCAGAATTTGAGCTGCAGAATGACGAAAGATATGCAGAAGAAAAAGAATTTTATCAAACATACCTTTTAAAAATATTTATGATTGCTACAAACTGTCTACTTAATGATTGCAGCTTTAAATGCAAAATGAAAACAGACAATGCAGGATCATAAGTTTTAAAAATTGTCATTAGAAAGCTCCATAATACTCTTAGGGCTAATGCTAAGGGCTCAATAAATCACCTCTTTATGTATTACGGTACCCCACCCAGCTGTTAAGTGCTGCATGGGGGTGTTTATTCACTTATTTTTGCCTGTTTGTTCCAGCGAAGACATTACCGGTGGAGCATCTGTCTACGTGAACGACGGCATCTTCTGGTCCAGTCGGGTGGCTCGGCACACAGGGAAGTCCCACAGGGTGGCGTTTGAGAACAGCCTGAGTCAGATATACAAGGACCTCTACAGCGACGCGTCCGGTAGCGGTTAGGGGGCAGAAGTGGCAGCTCGGCTGCCTCAAACGAACACCCGAAGGACCGTATGACCATCTCAGGATCTGTAGAAGAAGCTCTGGAATGTTCTAAGTGTTAACACAATGAACTTGCTATGTATTTTCATTTCATTTATACATTTTTGTATAGTACAGCAAAGATTTTAAAATTTTATTAACGCTTTAAATAAATGCACATCCTGCCTGAAGCCTAGCTTTGATTTTCATTCTGTTCTCGTTTTGCTATAGTTTGGCTTTTTTGCATTTTCTGGCATCTTTTGCTGCTGAAAATGTGTGTGTGTGTGTGTGCATGCAAGCAATCACCACCGAGGGACCAGCTCCCTGCAGGCCATGGCTGTTTATTGTGTTGCCGGGGGGGGCAGAGCACTGCTTTAACTCAGAACATTCAGTCAATGACATTTCACAGCAGCGCCACCTCATGGAAGAGGGATTTAAAGGTCCCAGGATGTAGTTTGTTTAAAAGAGATTATTTCACATAACTGGTTAAAATGCTGTCTGCCTTTGAAAGTGTCCACCTTTATCCCATTCAAATAATGCCATAGAGTAGCACTATCCTCAGAAATCTTCTATTCCCCTTACAAGAAATGTACACAGTGTACAAAAGAGAATCCTGTTTTGTTCTGGTTCGGTTTACAAATTATTGCGTGCTTTGTCCAGCAGGGGGCAGAGTAGGATATATAAAAAAGGAATAGATTAATCTGGCTTCATCTAGGTCTGCATGCACTGTTCAGACTGAAAATGTCTGAACGCACACGTCAGTCATCAGCATTCATTACTCCAGAAGCCATTCAGTGAGACAGCTCAGCCGTTTCCAGATGCAATAGTCACACTTAAAGCGGCTTGCCCGCCTTTTTCTTATTTGACTTATTTAAGTTCCTGTGCTTCTTCTTTCCGGATGCCATTGCTGCTTTTTCGGCCATGATCTCCTGGTATTTCTTCTTGTTGCGACTGGTGAGAGCAAAAAGAAACCGAAACACTGAGCATCAAACCCCAGGGCAGCAGAACCCCACAGGAAACGGAACTGGGTCTACCTGAAGCGGTTTATAAATTACAAACGAATCGTCCGTTTTTGAACCAGTAATGGCTGAAGGAGATGAAGGTTTCAAACTGTGCATCACAGAAGTGCAGAACGCTTCACTTCCCGACATGTCCTGCCCCCCCCCACGTACCCCGCTCGTCACACGGCCGCACAGTACCTCCTAAACTCCGCATCTGAGAGCAGCTCCTCCACGATGGTCCTCTTTCGCTGCTTCTTGGGAATGCGGGCGTGATAGAAGTCCACAGGACTGTCGACGACCGTGCCGACCTGATCGGGGGAGGGACAGCTCAAACACCCCGGTCCACATCATCAGAAAACACACCAGTGCGTGTAAGGGGAGTATACGTTCTAGTACTGGTATCAAAAAACTTTGAACGATGCCCAGTTCTACTCAGGTGGCCACTTTATTAGGCGCTCCTGGCTAGCACCATTTCGGGCCCTGAGAGTTTTACAGTAGGTGTCAGTGCTGATAGTGAGGCAGCATTTACCTGCCCCATGATTTAGCCAGATTTAGGGTCCACATAAAATCAGATTTCCATATTCATTTTATATTTGCATAATATTGGCTTATAAACATCATATAAAAACAAGCCAATATTTTGCAAATTTCATTCTTAGTTTTCGCAACAGTATGGCTACATTTTCCCATTTTGATTTTTTTATCCCCTGATGTCAGTTTAATGCAGCTCCCACTTGAATGGTGTTTTTTAATTGGTTAATGAACTGGCTGTTAAGGGAGCAACGTTCACAGACCTGCAAGTACTTCGGGAAACCTTCCCGATCATTCTTCTTGTAAAACCTCTTGGGGTCCATCGCCGACCGCATCTTCAGCGCTCTCAGGTCGTTCTTTAACTCCTCTGTTAACTCGGGGGCCTTCATGTTAAACCAGCCATCTCCAGTTGTCTTCTCTCTCTCCTCCTGACCACAGAATCAGGAGAAGGTCAACAGAGCAACAAAGCAAAAGCCACCCCCCCCCCTCCAGAGCATTAACCCACATCCATCTGCAGAACGCAATATGAGGCACTTTATCACCCCCATGGGGGGAACTTGGGTTACTTCCACATATCCCATCTTAGTCTCCATTAAAGACACAGACATTCACGTATATACAGGTGAAAGCAAGATTATGGGGTTAGAGCAAAGAGTCAATCTGTACCCAATATCTAGGGATAAGAGTCTTTCTCAAGGGCACAGTGGTGATATGATTACTCTGTCGGCTACAGGATTTGAACTCATGACCTTCCAGATCGGGATATGGATCCCCAACTGGCTACACACCACCCCTAAGGAAAATGGACCCAGAACGGGCATCATTTATACCAATACTGCTACAGCTCTGACTGACAGACACAGTGGTCAGCCTGACTGCACAGCTCTATCAGCTGGCTCTGCGCAGACATTCACTCACCCTGCGCTTCACTTTCAGTTTCTTCTGTGACTCCTTGTAGGGCGGTATAGCATCCTTCTTTTCAAAATCAGGGCCAATCACACTCTTCTTCAAAAGCTGCCAGAGAAAAATCAACAAAAAGCATCTATCACATAGCCCTCCAAATGCAAAGGGACATGAACTGAATTCTTAGTCTGTAAAAAAAAAAAAAAAAAAAAAAAAAAAAACTTACCTCATCTTGATTCTTCTGTTCTTTCAGTTTTTTCAAAGTATCGGACACACCTTTTGATTTTTTGCCGTCGAAATTTATGTATAATCCACCAAATTCCTTTACTTTGAGTCCTGGGTCAATGCTGCTGGAGAGCTCAAACCTAAAAAAGAAAGAAACACTGAATTTAAATGGTAACGAATGACTTCCGGTTATAATCAACTCGTCTCATTGTGTCATCCTGACAGTATCTCATTTACACTGAAAACCACTAAAAACACCTAACAAATAAATACTTACGAAGCTTTGTTTTTGCTTTTAAAAAGCAATTCAGAATCTTCGTCATCCTCCTCTTCATCAACAAATTCTTCTTCGCTCTGGTCTTCATCCATATCATCATCTTCTCCCACCTCATTTTCCTTCATTTCCTGTTCCTCATCCAAATAGTACTTATCAAATCGAAGACCAGGCTGCGTGTCAATGACAAACAGCCCGTCACATGGCATGGGCGCCTCGCGTTTTGAGGGACCCGCCTGGTTCCGATTTGAAGAGGAATTTTGGTTTTCCACATCACTGTCCATATTGTCACCATCTGACTCGCTTTCCTGCACTGAACGCCCATCCTCACTATCATCCTCATCTTCACTGCTATCCAGCAGGAGCAAACAGGGTTTCTTTGCTTCCTTGTGGTGGTCAGCCTCTCCTGCGTCATTATCTGTAGGCTCCTCAAGCAAAGTCTTTTCCTTTTCTGATTTCTTCCCTGCTTTCTGATCAGACTCAGATAAGATCAATTTAACACTCTGATTTGATAAATTCGGTATGACCGAAGAGGTATCATCAACCATGTCATAACCCTCTTTCGTGCCCACATCACCCCCAATGCCATCAGCCTCTTCCTCTTGGTTCGCCTTTACAAGTGAAGACTCAATAAGAGCAACTCTGTCTGAAAGTCCTGCCTCATCGTCTTCCTTGTCTTCAGTGGCACCATCAAGCAAAGTAACCTTGTCACTATTGGCCCGTGCTACATCTGGTAAAACCTGGGGTTCGACAGTCTTCTCAGAGCTCAAACCATCCACATCCTCAGCTGTGAGCGTCTTCTCCTGCTCACTTGTCTTTATCAGCGAGTTCTCCAAATTCATACCGACATCTTCAACATCTTCAACCACCGATTTGGCCACATCCATGGCTTCTGGTACCTTCACTAGACACACACAAGCCTCACGTGTGACCTGCGGCACCGAAACGGCCCGGCTGCTGTTGGCTGACCCTGTGCGGCTACTGCAGGGAGTTCCCCTCGTCCTTGTGGATCTCGGGCTTGCAAGAGAACTGCACGCATCAGTCGATTCAGATCCTGAATCGGATAAAGGCAAAATACGGCCCTGCAACCTGGCTAACACACATTTTCGACTGGATTTCCTGGGAGTTCTACTTGGCCCAGACTCAAACCCTTCCGAGTCGAAGGCTGTGGTCTCACTGGTAGAAGCCTGTTTAGCTCTGGTAACTCGGGTTGAACGCACAGTGGGAGGATCATCCGAGTCGGCATCATTCCCGAGACTCATGGGAACTGGCGTAATCGCTCTGAACTTCCTGTTCCTCATCGTACGACGGACAACGGTGCCCTGAAGGCCAGAGACGTTGGAGGAGCAGGAGTCTGGCTCAGACTCCTGCTCCTCCGTGTGCTGTTTGGCAGACGGGCACATAGCGCTCTTTCTCTGGCTCCTAGTGACTCTTTGAGTCCTCGGTTCCCGGGTGGCTGATACCGATGAAGACACAGAGTCCGCCTCGGACGCCGCGTCTCCGTCCCTCCGCGAGCGGCCGGTCTGCCGGGGCGAGGTGTGCCTCCTTCGGCTCCGGGTCACCCGGCCTTCAGGAGGGTTCTGTCGATCCGACATCTCTGAACAGCAGGACTCTGACTCGGACACATCGGCCTCGTGGGTGGAGTCCAGCTGGGGGGCATTGTGGTCCTGGCGTCGTGTCGTTTTTGTGCTCCTGCTCATGGCAGAGCTGTGTGACAGGGAGGTGGGAGGCACCCCCCCATCATCCTGAGGAGCGCTCAGTATTTCGGACTGTGAGCTGGTGCCCCCTTGCGCAGCTCTCCTCCTCGTCCTTCCATTTCCCGAAGGGGTGGCCTCCTGTAAGACCGTGAAGAGCGCTGGTCAACATCCAACTTAACCAGAGTTTCCATGCAAACACACACAAAATTTCCCCACAGTACTTTTTGTGACTGTATGACATATGTGAAGGTAGCAGAAAGCTATTTCGGTTAAGCAATACTACTTACAGGCCCCTGGCGTTCGCATCTTAATTATGGTCTGTTACCTTAATCAATATGCGATCGAGGGCACTTAACTGAGGCAGACAAAAGAACGTAAATTAAGAATAAAATTAAGGGGGAAAAGGGCTCTCTTCCACAAATGGAAAATAATGATCCAAGTCTACAGGTTGAGTTAAAAAATAACATTAGACTGTCCAAGAGGAACGTAGAAAGGAGGATTGCATTGGAGGCTAAGGATGACAATAAAGGTTTCTTCCAAATTTTTAACTCCAGAAGAGCTCTAAAAGCTGAAATCACTAATTTGCAGCATAGTTAGGGCCATACAATTGAAAATGAAACTGATATAGTAAATTAGTTTAATGATTATTTTACACGGGTGTTCACAGTAGAGAACATGAGTAACTTACCACCATTTAGTACGAATACAGCG
>JAODLC010000036.1:24157947-24195559 GCA_026781145.1 Hippopotamyrus pictus | reverse complement strand
CATGTGATTGGTTGATTAGATAATTGCATTAATGAGAAATTGAACAGGTGTTCCTAATAATCCTTTAGGTGAGTGTACAGTTATCATAGCGTGAATTTTTCATACTGTTAAGCAGGGGTTTTGCTACAGATATTTGGCCCCATGAAAGCATATCATATTGGGCCCCCCAGTACAGATCAATCCAGTTATTTTCCAAAATTTTTAGGGCCCCTGTCACTTAGGGGCCCTTGGAATTATCCTTACTGCCATCTTACGCCGCCCCTGCTGTTAAGCCTGCTTTGGATAACAGCGTTTGATGAATACATCTGAATGAGTACTTCATAGTGACCCCTTGTGGTAGGGCAGAGGGTTAGCAGGCCCTGGAAAGCCTGTCCTCTACGCCCTTATAATAAATGCGCTGAAAGCTTTGTCCCATTTAGTCAGAGGTTCTTGTTTTGCTAAAGTGAGCCTGAAAAATCACACGGCCCAGTCGTACTATTAAGCAGAGACACCTGAAGCTTATATAAATGCCGAATAGCTCCACGTTGTATCATTACCTGCCCACAATCATCAGCTCACGCTCAGAAGCCTGGCGGCGGATGCGCTGCCATATATCCATGGTAAAGAGCGTACTGCTGCTGTTAAAGATGGAGGTCAGCGAGGACATGAGGGCGGCCATCATCACTGCAATCATGAGTCCCCGCATGCCTGAAACACAGGCAGCAAGACATGCGACGTAATGCGGAGGTTTGGACAAACACGGTTTCTGAGCAGCACATATGTCTGATACCAGGAGAAATGGCCATGAGTTACTTTACCGACTGGCATGAGATTGACCACGAGTTTCGGGTAGGCGATGTTGGAGCAGCCCACGGTGGCACCGCAGATGCTACTGCACTCCTCAGGAACGACGCAGCCGACTTCATCTGGAGGTGGAAAACAGCATCATACCATAGCGGAGTTTGTGGTTTACGGGGGTCCAGCACAAACCTTGTGCTATGCTGCTCCGAGACCTTGTACGCTGTACGCACTGTAAACGCCATTTTACATTTACACCTCTAGGCGTGTAGCTTCGCCAACTATTATTCTTCTTCTGTGGTGGCACGGCTCTGCTGGTGTTGGCACGGACCTGGAAAGAGCGCTCTGCTGATCATGCCCGGCATCACAATGAAGAAAATTGGCAGCATCTTCAAGTAGCCGCCCAGCACCGAACCTCCTTTGGCATGAGACAGGTTCTTGGCAGAGAGCGACCTCTGAACTATGACCTGGCGCCAAGGGCAGAGAAAAGTCCCTCATCAGGTCATTATCTAAGGAGTACCATATACACATATTCCCATTCTGATTGAGCACTGCAAGGACTTTGTTACAGCACTACCAACAGTATATCTGGAAAAATCAACAGTCTTAGTTAAAAGTTGATGAAATAATATACCATTATCAGCATATGCTATGGTCAAATTAGGGGAATTTGCAAGGGTATTGCTTTGGTAAAAAATAAAATAGCCGCTTTGTTTTTAAACTTCAAATAGGGATCTAAGATTGTAATATTTACACCTGTATTTAACATATTGGAGTGTATAAATTGACTTTGTTATTTTGGACTTCTTCTGGCCTAGAGAGAATACCTCCCTCCCCCCCACTTCGAGTCTGGTTCCTCCCAAGGTTTTTCTCATCTAGGCAGGAATAATGTGAAGTGCTTTGAGACAATGTAATGCTGTGAAAATGCACTATACAAATAAATATTATTCAACCTAACTCAGTTTTAACACTGATCTGTCCTGTTTTCCCCATTTTATATCTGTAAACTATCCTCAGTCCGTCAGTACAGAACCTGGTCAGTGCACCAGTTCCAGGTGGCCAGCACAGTGAGGCCGAAGACCAGGCCGGGCCAGGGCAGGTCTCCAGTCAGGGGGTCCCTGAACATCTGGAAAGCATCGGGGCGAGGGAGGTGGCAGGTGGTGTTGGGCACTGTGAGGCTGGGCACTGCCGCCTTATACTGCGCCAGCAGACCTTCATACCAGCCCACTCTGTCAAATGCTGCAGGAAGTGAACAACATGTACCAAGAGTGATGCATTCATGAAACCACGCTGCTACAGTTATGCTGGGTTCAAGTTAAACAGGAGATTAGCCGTGTCGATTGGTAAGAGTGGAAGAGCTGTATGATTCTTGCTTTGAAAATAATCTGTGACTCATCAAAGACTAAAAATAAACTGAAAGATGAGGATATGCGAAACCAGAAAGGTTCAGGAAGACCCAAATACATCATCTAGATGTTGACAAGCTGATTGTAATGACCAGTGAAAATCTGCCAAATCAGGAACATGGAAGGTATCCATACTAATATAGGAACAATACTGCTACTCTAGGTGCAAATTTGGAAGAACCAAATGACAGGGAATGAATAATCTGCTTGGAAAATTGTAATAACTACCTATGAACATGAGTGTCAGGGCTCCTACCACCATGATGACAGTCTGCACGGCATCTGTGTAGATTACTGCCGTCAGGCCTCCTGAAACGATTGAAGGCACACAAGTAACATCATATTCCATATGGATCCAGAGCTGTTACTTATTTGAAAATCACCCGTCACCTGCTATAGTGTAGACTGCGGTCACTACGAGGAGCACTGCGGTGGAAAGGTACAAGTCCCATCCCAGAGACACCTGAATGAACAAGGCTCCAGAGAAGATGTCTGTCTGGACAGAAGCAACAGTGAAGAAACAGCCTGAATGAATTAGCCAATCCAACATCAAGACCTGAGACGGCATAAATCCAGACTGAAGGTTCTAAAAACTTGCCGCATGTGTCCAGCGTGTTAAACTGGCCGGACTATAAATTGACGATGTCTTACTGATATCTTGGTGAAGATGTAGAGTATGAGAGAGAGGACCGACAGGTATATTCGAATACGCTGCCCTCCAAACCTCTTCCTTAAGTACTCCGGCATCGTGACCACGCCAGCGGAGATGTAGACAGGAACAAAGATCCATCCCAGAGCAATGAGGACCCAGGATGCCTGAGAGAAAACCGCAGATCCTGCTCAACCTTTAGCCTCACTGTATATAGATATGGTCACATGACACAGCTGTACTATTGTTGTTTTTGAGTTTGGGATGGTTGCACTTACATTCCACTCAAATCCACCCACAGCAATACCTCCGGCGGCTCCAGTGCCAGCGAGACCGATGAACAGGCCACTGCCCACATTACTGGACATCAGTGAAGCTCCAATCTGGACAGAGAGGACATCCACATTGCAAAATGTACACTACGAGCCACCTGGCAGGCTGGTTTGCACATGCAATCCTGTATCCTGTTCACTATGTTTTCACAATTCACATACCATGGAGCACAACAATACAGCTCTAGGAAAAATTAGACCACAGCTAAATTTTCAGTTTCACTTATTTCTCAGTTTATGGGTATGCAAATTCCAGCCTGGCTTTTCCCTGCTACTCATTGATTGATTGCCCTAGCAGTGCACTTCAAACCACTTAATGTTCCCCATTCCTTTTGAAGGACACTTGAGGTCAAGCTCTGATTAATGGGTCACTGCCAGATAAGTTGATGGTCAACTCTCATATTAGAAAGTTGCTTCCGCCCTCTACCTGACTGGTTTTTGGTCCAGTGTCTCCGACTTCACCTTGTTCTTGTGTACTGCTGCCTCAGAAACTTAGATCCTGGAAGCAGCCTGCTTTACAGTGTAGCCTTGTCAGCAGAACCAGGATTAAATCAGGATTTAAAAGTGCAAATTCTTAAAAAGGTAGAGTGGTCTCAATTTTTTTCCCCGAGCTGTACATGTATGAGCACAATATGCCAGGACTTCTAAATATTTCCTTGACGCTATCTTTTGTTAGTTTATTGACATTGAAGCTGTTCCAAAACATCTTAGTACATTTAAATGTAGTTTCTCAGATTGTCAGTCATCGTCACACAAAATTGACTTTTTCCAAATATGCAAGGAAACTAGTTACCAGAAATATTGAAACAATCCTTGACATTGCAGGAAATACAGATGGAGACTTAAGAGAAAATATAAATACTTAATGTATGACCAGATAAGAGCTATTTTGACACAGTGCAAGCTTTGTATGTTGGGCTATCCATAACAGAAACACTTACGGGCCACCATGTCATGGACCTCCCGGCCAGAAAGTACCCCCCTACCGTTCCCTGATTTGCTCGGATGGAAGACTAGGAAGGAGTCGAGACATTGAAGAGGAGAGCAGAACACAAGACAATGATCAAATGAGGAGAGGAGAAGACGACAATGGTCAAAGGATCTGCCTGACACGCTAGGAAATCACGGTGCTTCTACTGAAAACTAGAAAAGATACCAATTGGAAAACAGGACCCATTCATAGTCAGCATCCGTCTTACAAAGATGCTCATTAAACATGTTCTCACGATAGCACAGCTTGCTGTTGTTTTTCAGTAACCTTAAGTTTTCACACAGGTATGTTACAAGCCATCGAACGGCAGCTACCCCAAAGAACAAAGCAGAAGTCACAGCACCCTGCAGCAAGCAGTAAAAGCATCACTCGCCCATTCCAGAAGTTTAGCAGGAGCACATACCCATATTCCAACACCAAGGACAAAAACAAAATAGACGACAATAACTATGATATCGGGAACCTCCAGCGTAAACTTCCCATTTGTTTCGGGAAGAGAAGTCGTTGCAGGAGTGGCAGTTGCTGGAGTCATTTTAACAGTGACAGACCAATGTGTATGAACTTTGAGGCAAGGGAGTAGTTAAAAATTAATAGTAACCTTATCAAAACCAGATAATAGATCACATATAACCCAGAAGATCTTACTCCAGGGGTGCTCAATCCTGCTCCTGGAGAGCTACCACCCTGCAGAGCTTAGGTACAGCCCTGATTTAACACACCTGATAGAGATAATCAGGCACTTCAGTTATATCTCAGTATGAGAACCAGCTTAACTTCAACATAGCTGATTTTAATACTGAGGTGATACTGAAGTGCCTGATTATCTCTATCAGGTGTGTTAAATTACGGCTGTACCTAAGCTCTGCAGGGTGGTAGCTCTCCAGGAGCAGGATTGGGCCCCCCTGTCTTACACCAAAATATCTTGAGATACCTGCACAAGAAAATAAAAAAAAAGAAAGCACGATATGCATTTTATATAGCGGCTCATTTTAAATGATGAGGCTATTTTATGAAATGCACATTACATATACTCAAAATGGTTCAGTGAATAAGAATGAATACCAAAAAGGAAAAGGTTCACATCTGCTTTATTAATTAAAGCTCTATCACACTGTCTCACACACCCAGACTGTGAAATCTTCACTTTGAACGATGCTGAAGTTCCAAACAGGAGTCATTTTTTCCAAAATTTGTTGTAATCGTCAACTTTGAAGTCGTCCTCAAACTCTTCGGCTACTGGTTTGACCTCTGCTCTCTTCTGTTCATGTTTCTTCAACCTGGCCTTCTTCTCTTCCTCAGAAAGAGTGGAGATATCCAGCGGCATCTAAGAATGGCAAATAAGCATGCTGTACATCCAGCGCGAAAAAAAACTCAAAACTGCCATAGGGTATTCTAGAAAATACTGGTAATGACTGTCTGCAATACACTGGATTCATTACATTGCATGTGCTTCAAAGACAGGCAACGAATATGCCAGGGACCGAGCCTTAGTTCAGTGAAATATTTATTGCACATTGTATTTAAGTGTTACATGATACCTGAAATAAATATTTCTGCAAATCTCTAAGTTAAGATAAATTAGTCATCAATTAATATTCATTTTAGGATGCACCAGGAAGTCACGCTTTTAATAAAAGGGAGATCAAGCTGGATGAAAGTCTCTTACAGGGTTGCCAAACTTAAATTTGTGGTTTTACTGACAAGCCTGTCTGTTTTTACTGACATGCCATATCTTCTACCCTATTTATACATTTAAAAAGCATTAAAATGAACTTACCGATTTACATACAATTTTACGACTGTCTGTAAATATACAAACGGCTGGCAGCCCTGGTCTCTTACCATCAGGATCCTCCTGGGCTCCTTGTATCTAATACTGATGGTGGAGCCGTCGGGGCGCACTAACAGCACCGGGTAGCTTCGTTCGTATTTCCATCTTCCACTGCGTGTTACGGAGATTTTATTCGAGTTGTGCCGAGACGCTGTTGTGTGGTAAGTACAGGCTGCGGGGAGCAGATTCTCAGCGACCTGAGCAAATCTGTCAAAATATTAATGACTAAAAAAGTTTGCACAAACAACCGAGATATTTGTAGCATAGTGGACCAAAGATCACATATCACTGTCCTTGTTACCCAAAACGGTGTCACAAATATAGGCAATGGCGATGTAGTAAAATGAGTAATAACATAAAAATCTCTCATCACACATAGGATTTAGGTGGCGTTTACTGAATTCTAAAAGAAAGGTAGGCTTACCTACATAATGTGCCCTTTGCCGTCCATACTTTATGTAAAGCCATAGTCTATCTGAAAAAGTCTAGTTTATCTAAAAAAATAGTGAACATATAGAGCGCTTCATGTCATGCCTGCCGAATAAGGTCATATGGACAGGAAACAGTCCGTGGCGAATATCTTCCGTGTATCCAAAAACGCGCATTATATTGGTTCCGGTCTTCTCACTTCAGTTGATCCGTTCGTTTTTTAAGATATCAGAATCAGAATCAGCCTTTATTCGCCAAGTGTGCTGGGGCACACAAGGAATTTGTTCCGGCAGCTTGAGACTCTCTCGTACACAGAGACACTATACAAGCTAATACTACTCACTATAGTTTCTCAATTACTGTACAAATAGTGGTTTATTTAAATAAAGGACAGATTTACTGCGGTGTTATTATGGCATATTGCATTTAGCCATTTGTATACTAGTGGGAGGACTACTTTTATATGAAATGTTTCGTATTACATGAATGACTGGCTTAGAATATGCCAAACAACTTTAAAACAATAAATAAATGTAAAATCCATTTATATTTAGTACACATCCAGTACAGGGCTGTGTGACAGGGAGGTCTAAAGTCTATTATAGGGACACCTTGCAAGGCAGAGTTTTTCAACTGCTGAATCAGGACACACTACGCACACCGGTTGAATAACGCTGCATTAATGGAAAGTGTGCTGTGACAGAAAAAGACTATGGAAACACTGCTGTAGAGGATGGCATTTTACACACAGTGAACATTTAGAGACACTATTCCACCACACTGCAGGTTTTTGGGCTGGATACTTATATGTTCTACAGATGGAGGAAGGAATCAAACCCAACACTGGGGATCTGGAGATAGAATGCAGCAATGGTTCCAGTGGAGTCACCACAACACCATCCATCTTCAAAATGTCAGTAGGGTTGTCAACTCTCATGCATCTGGCATGACACTCACACTTACATAAAAAGGTAATAAAACTTTTACATAAATATAAATGTGTGTGCATGTGTGTGCAGATTTGTCTCAAATTGAAAATCTTATACCAGTCAACTGACCAAAGTGGGCAACCTTGGTGAGGGGATCTGGAGCCTATTCCAGGCAGCACAGGACACACCCTGGCACACCCTGGACAGGATGCCAGTCCATCACGGGGTAGTTTAGACATGTAATTTTGCCTAACTGTGTGGTTTTGGATTGCATGAACAAATCAGAGTACCTAAAGGAAAGCCACATGATATGAAGAGAATGTGCAAACATCACACACCGAACAGAGACTTGAACCTCCAACCCTGGAAGTGCAAAAGAACAGTGCTATTCCCTGAGGCTCCATGCAACCCACACTACACAACATAACAGCCCATTTCACATCACCTGACCTGACCTCTAAATATAAAACGTAAAAATAAATTCACTCATGGTATATGTCACATATAATACTAGGTATTAAACCACCTGAAAATTAGGATATACTATTGCTGTGTCAGTGTCTTTCTTTGCATTGTCAATATGATAAAAGCTTTAGAAAACAGAATAGTTTTTAAAAATATATTTGTATCAGTTCCAATAGTTTAGTAATAACTTACATAAACAAAGCTGGCCAGACAAACATTCTCTGTTTTGCACTGCTAAAATTAGTATTACTATATTAAAATAATACTTAGTAGACTATATTATAATTTGATATTTAACATAGCATAGTTTTCCTTCTATAAATTAAACTAACAAGTTTAATCAGTTGTCCAGTAAACCAGACAGTTTTAGCTTGAATCAGTGGCTTAAATCGAAGCAAAGCATCAGAGAGTCTTTGAATGATGTCATAGTACTGTTTGAATGGTGTCATAGTACTCTTTCAATGACATCACAGTACTGTTTGAGGCTGCAGAGGCTCTCCTTGTTGCTGAGGTGAGAGTGAGCAGTGCGAGGCAGGAGATGCCACCTTTCCGTAATGCTGAGCAATCCTCTGCGCTTCCCTTTGCCCGGACAGCAGGGCCCCCTGCACTGTGCTGTACAGGCTCTTCATGGTAGCTTCTCCAGCAAACAGCACCTGGAGATCCTGGAAACAGTCCGTAGAAGTCCACCAGGTTGTTACACCAAAACCCAATGCAATGGGGCATCATTAAAACAGCTAACAGCTGCAAATGCCAACACATTTGCAAAGCTGCCATCAAAACGAACAGGACAAGTGACAGATGTAAAAACATGAAGGTAAAATATTTAAATTATCTCCATCTGTAAAAAAACATCAGACCTACCGGCTCAGTGGCCTTGGTGGCAGAGAGGGGCAGTGCCAGTGTGTCCAAAACCTCAGCGTCAGTGCCGACGGGAAGGTAAGTGTAAGCCCCCCGGGTAAAGGGGTTACTGTACCACTGTGTGCGGAACATGCTTTTGGGGGGAGGGAGAGATGGGTTCCCTGGCCGACCACAAAAGAGGCATTTCACCATATCTTCGTTAATGACATTCATTTTATCTAGACCGTCTTAAAAACTCAGTATTCATTTTGCTGACTTGTTACCATTACAGGCAGTACCCAGATTACAAATAAGATCCATTCCCTAAGTCTGCATTTAAGTCAGATATTTTTAAGTAAGTCAGAATGACAACAACAATAATAATATTGTTCAGGGATACTCACGAATAAATGCTCTGAGGTGTTCAGGAATACTCACGAGTAAATGCTCTGAGGTGTTCAGTAATGGCAGCCAAGAGGTCTTCTTCCTTCATGGTCTCTGTCAGCTCCCCAACCCTTCCTGCACACCATCCAATTAGAACATTGCCAAATCTGAGGAGGCAGATTTGTTAGAATTGTCTCAAATCCATAGGAAATAGCAGAGATTGATAGTTCAGGTCCAGAAAAGTAAAAATCCAGACCAAGATTTTGTTTCAATCAACCAATTGTGTACTCTGGATTTGTATTTTCTGGACCAGAACTATCCACCTCTGGGAAATGGTATCTACTACAGAATAATAAAATGACAGTTTGAAAAGGTGATAATGAACAAAGAGCTTACTTCTCCTTGGGTTTCATGACAGAGAAGAAATGTAAGTGCTTAATCCACTGGGCAGGGTCAGCATCCAGCGAAACAGGAGACTCATCCTCCCACAACAGACTGATCTCGCTCACGTCATCGCCCCAGAAGGCATCCTCGTACACCAAGAAGATCTTAGTGAGCGTGCCAAACCTGACACGGTCAATGGCCTGAAGCTTGTGTTCAGGGAGCTGAGGACTAAAAAGTGTGGAGGCCTGTGCTTTCAGGCAGCCTGCGAAGAGTGATTCATCTGTGGTGAGCAGGCCCCAGACATGCATCCCTTGATAGACTTCTCGAGAAATTACAGAAACTGCAGATACAGGGCTGGCATCCCACCTAAGGTGTACCACATCCTCATGCCATATGCTGCCCGGGATAGGTTCTCGTCCCCCAAGACCGTGATGGGGCACCAGCCCATTGCAGACACACACACGCACACAGTGTCTCCTGTCAGCTGGCCAGGGTTGGTTCCCGCCTGCGCCCATTGTTCCCGGGATGGGCTCCGGTCCCCCCACGACCCCAGTTGCGATTTAGCGGTTTCAGAAAATAGATATTTGTAAGCCTGACTGCATGACCAGGTGCCTGATTTTATACACTGCCCGTCCAAAAAGAAAGTCGCCATTTGAATTTTTCGTTGGACCGCCTTTAACTTTGATTATGGTGCACATTTGTCATGGCATTGTTTCCGCAGGCTTTTATTTTCCTCACCCTTTTATTTTCATCCAGATTTGCATTCATTTCTCACCAAGATCCTGTATTGACAAGTGAGCTGAACCACTCCATAAAGCCCCCTTCAGCATATCCCAAAGACCTTCAATGAGGTTAAGGTCATAACTCTGAGGTGACCAAGTCATGCGTGAAAATGATTCCTCCTGCTCCCTGAACCACTCTGACAATTCAAACCCAATGAATCTTGGCATTCTTGTCCTGGAATATGCCCATGCCAACAGGGAAAACAAACCCACTGATGATGGATGGAGGTGTAACCTGGCCATTAAGTAGATTCAGGGACTCAGCTGACTTCACTTTATTGCTGCATAATGTTGCTGATCTGTAATAATGATCCAGTAATTGGCTCTTAAGTATTTGCTGATATAAATTCAAATGGCGACTTTTTTTTTTGGACGGGCAGTGTATACCTGTGTCAATGGGTCTGAATGAAACATCTGAATTCAATGATTAAGAGGTGTGTCCCAATACTTTTGTCCATATGATGTATGTATATGATCATAAGTGTGGACATACCCAAGGAGATAGTCACCACAACATGATCAGCGAGTATCGCCTCCTCATCTCCAAACTCCACACGCACTGGGTGCTGCTCTCCATTCCCAGTTCTGAAGGAGCCATCCCACTCAATCTTCCTCACAGGCTTCTTCAGAAGTAAAGATTCATCTGGAAACTCCTTCAGTAGTTTGGATGGCAAATCAAACATGTTGCTAAAGCATAAAGATAAACCCAATATGTCAAATTATACTCAAGCATTGCTCGAAAAACATATCATTACATCATAATTTCACCAAACTGCAAAACATGTGGTGTTCGGAATACCCTTCAATGTTTAGATCCTCGTCAATATCGCCATGGAAGTACTTCCACGATCCCAGTGATACGCTGTTGAGGTCGGAGGCTCCAGTGTCTATAAGCAGGTCTTTTCCAACCATACTCAGGATTCCATTTATCAGCCTCTTTTCCTCTGTGCTGGCCTCCCAGTTTGCTGTCAGTTTTTGCACCTCTTCTACAAAATGCTCCCCAATGCTTCTTTGGTGATCTTGGTACCTCTTCCTGATGAGCATTTCTCCTGCTTCATACACACGCTCTGCAAAGTCCTCATCGATTCTGCTCCCCTTTTCACTTAGGATGCTCCACCTTCCTTCCTCTTTAGGAACATTGTCTAAAATGCCAAATTTCTTGCTGAGGCAGTACACAGGGTTTGTCTCACTGGTCCCATGGATGTATTGAGCTCCTGTGTCTATCCAAGCTTTTCCTGTTGAAGCATTTTGTTACCATTTATAGAACACATATAACAACAGCTACACCAGAAAGGTTATCTTAGCAAATATTTATATATAGTTATAAATATAGTATATAAATATATATAATTTATATATAGTTTATATATAGTATATAAATATAGTTTTTTATTTCGTTGTGTTCCACGAAGGTTACTTGTGCTCACTCCACACACTTTCACCAAAAGGAAGTGGAGGTCACAAGTTTTTTTGTCTTCTTAAAAAACACTCAACAAAATTTTCACATGACACAAGTATATACAGTTTCGCTTCTCCTTCTGCTGATCAGAAATTGCTGTTTTTAAAGAATACTTCAGGACCCTAGCTTGTGACAGATAGAATTTGGATGATAGACATTACTTCTGAAGAATAGCTCCAAATGGGACATCACGCACTTACCCAGCTGATATTTGCCGATTCTCCCCCCAATCTCTCCCGTGGCTTCCAGGATAGTCACATCACTGAATCCCGCATCCCGAAGTGCGGAAGCGGCTCCGATTCCTGCTATTCCCGCCCCCACCACTACGATCCTTGGGACTTTCTTCATCCTAAATACTATGAAAAGCAATTGCAAAAGTTTATTCTTGGAAATGGATAACGACGTTATTATATACTACGCACAAACAATTGTTCCCGATGGAAAAAAGCACTATATATGTATAAACAATGATCCTTCGTCTCGAATTACTGTAATCATAACACCTTCCTCTGGTAGGTTCGCAAACTCAGCCTCACATTGCAATGAACTGCGAATTTGTGAAATCTGGGATCATTCAGTAGTGTCATTCAGTTACCTATATTCATGTCACAGTAAATGGCACACACTGAGTTATTTAAACCATACGATTATATTTCCATTTAGTTGTGACGTCATACATTTTAAAGCATCATCGTTTTATATTATTATATCAAAGATGATAAGATCGTTATAGACATATTTACCCCTGGAGAAATCGACTGTGTTTTCCGTGGCTATTAGCTCTGCCGGAGCTGATAGGGCCCGCCTCTAACCCGACATGCCTCCCTTTTCCTTAAACCTGATACTTTATTTTCCTTTAAAGGGACACATATCCATTGTATGTTGGTAAGATAAAATATCGTCTACCAATTAAAACTTTAGATAACACGTCAGGAATCTCGCATTTAGTATAATGCATAGTCTGCTGCAATGTACCGAAATATTGCATATAGGATGTATCCTCTATACTAGTGCGCGTGGTGTCGGCCTACTTTTGATCCATTTCACGTGAAGATATTCCGCTTTTTAATAACCATGTTTTTTGTCAAGCTCTCTGTAAAGAGACAGCGAGAAACGTGGACAGGGAAACAACAGCACAGATCTAATGTGCTCAGATCACGTTAGCCACTAGATGGCAGCCTTATACAGCTCAGTGCATCACTGGCATCGCAAACATGATGTCTGAAGGTTAAGTTTCAACACTTGACTATTTTCTTTTTTTTAAGGTTCTCCAAAGTCAGTTTTCACAGCTATAAAGCAAACTGTTGTGACACTACAAAAACCGCACATGTATCAGCTGTGAGTTAGAATGTTTACCCAACATCTATCCATTTTCCATAATCGCTTACCTTAGTGCACAGCACAGTGGCTCAGTGAGTAGTGCTATTGCCTCACGGTTCCAGCATTACTGTCTGGAATCCTGCTTGCACTCTGTATGAGTTCACATGTCCTCACTCTGTCTTGCTGGTTCCTAACCACAGTCAGGCTAATTGGCATCTCTACCCCATAGTGTGTGAGTGTTTACCCTGTGATGGACTGTCATCCCCTCTAATGCATCTCCTCCCTTTACCCTTTGCTTCCTGGGGTTAATTCCAGGCCCCTTGTAACTCTGCCCTGAGTATGTGGTTGCGAAATCAGTGCATGAACTTAGCCAAGCAGAGTTGCAGAGTGCTTGAAGTTGACTTCACAAAGCGTAGAAGACACCACTGACTGGTTTCAAAGGGAAATTTAGATACACCGATCACATGAAACAAAAAGCACAGGGAGAACATGCACGTACTACGCACAACCACAGACAGCGGGAGGATCAATCTGACAGCCCAGAGCTGAGAGCCCGCAGGGTCACCACCAGACACAAACCTTCTACCCCACGGTATGTAATAAGATGCTGCAGGGTGACGCTTCCAAGTTCAGCTTGTTTGTTTTCTTGCTTGAGACACATTCATTTGTTCTTATTGTTAAATAAAAAAGCGACATGAGTTTTAAGAGTGCAGTTCTGCCCACACACTGTGTAAAGCTTACAGCTGACCTGGGACTATAGCGATCTATAATGTGACCACTGGACAATGACCTCACACGTCAGAAAGATACAGGAAAAAGCCATTTTAACTTACTTTTGAAAAGAACACATTTATTTTTATGCTAACACTTGCCACCACTGAACATAACAGTTTAGATGGCATTTGCATTTAGTAAAAGAGCCATTTTAACGTGTGCATTTTTCATTACAGATGACAATAACCATATTCCAGATACCAGAGTGACATGTCCCTTAATGACTCATTCACGCAGTAATTTTAGCTAGCTGTAAGGGAGTGATGGTGTAGCAGATGCGTCTAGATTGAGCGTATTAAACGAATGATTTAATACTGTTACAGTACTGTTATTTTAAGGAGGACAGAGGATTTTCCAGCCTATCTTTCGATAACTGTACTCATTTTGTTTATATATGTGCACACATCTGCCGTAACTGTTTATCCAGTACTATGTCACGGTGAGCCTGGAACCTACTCCAGGGAGCCCAGAGTCGGGGGGGGGGGTGGGGGGGGGCACCCTGCATGGGATGTCAGACGCGGGGCAAACAGTCACACGTAATCACACCACAGCCAATGGAATACAGGAGGGAATCAGCGTTCCTGTCGGTATTCTATACAAACACACCAAGAATATACAAACTCAAACATACATACAGAAACAGCCAGGGCTGGGGGTCGAACCCACAAGTCTGGCAGTGTGAAGTGACTGGGATAGTCACTGAGCCTTTATTAATCAATGTGGGGGTCAAATGTAACATTTGTGATCAGTCATAGTAACTTCACTGTAGTAAGATTATGTGTGTGGAAGCTATCCCAGCAGGCCAGAAAGAAGACCAGACTCAACTCAAATAATGTAAATCTGCAAAAAAAAAACTCTGATAGCAGCCACCTGTAATCTATTCATCATCTCCAACCAACCTCAGACATACCATCAGCAGCAGATCCATCACCTGCAGTGACAGGCATGCAACTTTACCCACCTGTAGCCCGCTGCCCGCTCCACACTCAGATACCGGATTAACAAACCTTTGGAGCTGCCAGCCTTTTGTTCGGCAGGCTTAAAATCTGCAGCTCCGGGGCCTCAAAGCATCTACACAGCCACAGAAACACGCATACCTTCAAGCAGAAGACCGCCTGAGCTACCTTGTTGTTTGTAATGCAATGAGATCTTTCAAAACCCCATTTTACTCAGAAGATCCTTCCTAACAGATAAAAAAATCCATTGGTCATGCGTACAGATGTCAATGTCCACCTTGCTCAGCTCTGCTGATGACATCTGCCTGGAGTGTACTCCACACAGATGACTGGAAAACTAAACTGGGTTGTCATGGAAACTAGCTGCCCATCAGACCTTCATGCCAAAAGAAGACAGTCGTGGACTCAGGCTGTTTGAAGAGAAGTGGCAGAAAAACAAAATGGGCTCCTAATGCATGATGTGTGTACCTCCACACTAGTAGAATGGTACACTATGTAAGATTATTCAACTAGAACTATTTTTTTTTTAGCTAGATATCACATTTTCTTACACATAGGACCGCCTAGAGGGTGTTCATCTGCTTTTCTCGCATGTCTTAGCGGGGCACCATATTTCATTTCCTTCAATGGAAGAGCAGCCATCAGGTACAGTTTTTCTCTCCATTACAAGGGCACTTCATCATGGTTTCTCACTTGGAAGGGCACCTCATAGGGCATCATATTCTCTCCAACAGAAGGGTACTTAATAACGGCACCCTTTTCCATTGGAAGGGTACCCATAGGGGCCATGTAAACCAATATAAGGGTATAGGGCTCTGCATCACATTCTCTCCACTAGAAGGGCACTTCATCATGGTTTCTCACTTGGAAGGGCACCTCATAGGGCATCATATTCTCTCCAACGGAAGGGTACTTAATAACGGCACCCTTTTCCATTGGAAGGGTACCCATAGGGGCCATTTAAACCAATGCAAGGGTATCCGTGACGGCACTAAATCATGTGAAGGGCACTCAATAGCGGCATTTTCGCCACTCTAAAGGATACTTGAGTAGCGTTTTTTCCCAGCCATGGAGGGACAAGGGGGGCAGTTAACCCCCCCCCCCACCACCAGTGGACTCTTATTGACCTGGAAAAATCAGATCAGTAACAACTGAATGTTTAATAGCTTGAGCTGCCTCTAGGGGGCACCATTCTGTATCATAGTCCCATCTCCTCCACTTTGTTGATATGATCTTCCAACAACTATCAGAACTTCTCAACCACTTCCTGTATTCTGATGAAACCTAACAATCCATATTTGACTTTTTCAGCCACAAATTGACTTTGAACTTGCTATGCATGAATTTCAACACCATCACTAACCATCCACTGTGCACACTACCTATGCACCTATGTCAAGAGTTTATGCAGTTTGCATTCTGGTTGTGTATGTCACTCCAAATAAAAGTGTGTGCTGATTGCATGTTTCGAGTTACTAATACATTTCTTTCTTGCACCTAACATTTCATCTTCATTGTTTCTAAACTTTATAGCCTGAGGCCTGTTAGTTTTTTAAAAGCCAGGTAGATATTAAAGTGCTGGCTTCAAATGATGGAGGCACAGTCAAAAACATGGCAAATAAACTCAGAGGAAAATAAACTTATCCTGCCTATCTATCCCAGCCTATATGCCCCTTCCAGAAGCCTCACTGGCTAAGTTTATGCATTTTTTGCACCACCAATACAATATTTTTATAACCAGTGAAATTGTTTTAATAATTACAATAAGGTCTGAAAATACTGCTTGGTTGATGTGCCCATGAGTAGGACAAAACTTAAACAAACATAATTCATTCTTTAAGGAAAATAGCAACAAAGTACTTTTTAGAATTCCCAGCAATGCTGATTCAGCCCCAATGAATGCCAAGAGAATGACCTAACTGTGGCAGTGAACTATTACATAGTGCTTCAGAAGTGCCTATAATTACTAAATAAAGACATTTATACAGTGTGGTGACTGTATGACTAAACGTGAATGCAGCAAAGCAAAAGACTAACTGCTACAGTGTAAATAAAATATAGCTCTCCAATTCTGTATTTTAAAATCAAATGTAAAATAATGACATTCATTACTCATATTTAACATCAAGAATATTTGACTTTTCTAGGTGTTTTCTGAGAAAACTGACACTTAATGATAAAAGTAACAAAAATAACAAAACAGAAAGTAATTAAACCAGACAAGCATAGTTTAAAAGTGAATGTAAGCTGGAAATAAAATGAATTATAATATGGAGTGTTTATTCTTAGAAATATAATTTTACAAAAAAAGGGAAAAAAGACCTTTTTTGCTACACATACAGTCCCATACGTGTATTTTCATAGTCTCAATCAATCATGTTATTCTAAGTTCTCACTAGTAAAACAATTAAACTGAAAACTCAGGCCATTGTATTGGGTGCAGTGAAATAAACCACGATGAAGAACTTGCCTTTTGTTCTTCCACTCTCAATTGCCTTAGCAGACATTACTGCCATCTATCATTCTGCTGTCCTGTGTGTGATTGCAGAGTGCAGTATGTGGTAGAAGAACAAAAACAGCTGGTCATTCCCTGTAGAGCAAGGAGAGTGGTTGCGAGGTCCAGTGGACACCACTGTCTGCTTCCTACAAATACAGCGTCATGAACAGCCCCACAGTCATCAACAGGGTGTAACATGTAAATCTAAATAACTTCCTGGAATTATTCCTTGGAACTTCTACTCTCTGGTCTGGAGATTGAGAATAGATATTTTAATATGATGTTTCAGGTGTGTTTAGGAGCTTATTGCCAAGTACCATGGCCTGTTTTTGAGGAAGTCACTGTTAAGGAGTCAAATCAGACTTGCTAGGGGTTTCACTTGGCACTGGGCTGGCTTGTCAGGACAGGAGTGTCCAGGGTTTATTCCGAACGTTACATCTGTGCGCAAGCAGCTGAACAGTTTAACAGCACTGGACCAAAGCAGATCAAATTGTTCCTTTAAGCCCCCATTCTGTCAGGACGCTGATTAGAAAGAATCTGCCTGGCAGGCTGGTTTTGCTAGCGGACAGTAGGTACAGAGAAATTCGAGAGTCTTGAGATAAAACCTGTGAGCTGAATGCATACTGATGGATACATGAGCTTTTTGTATATATGGGGTACAACATGGATTCCAGATATACAGGCCATGTAGCACATCCACACTGACTAGTTAAGTCTTTGTACATATAAGAACAACATCCATCCATCCATCCATTGTCCAACCTGCTTATCCTACAATGCTAACCACTGTGCTATCCAGCCACCCCCATAACAACAACAATAATAATAAAAAAGCTATTAGTATTTCTTACATGGACACAAATGAGATGCAACACTCTTGTAAGTGGATCAGTTTTCTAAAGGTACTTGTTTAGGCAGTGTGAACAATGTCCTTATGTATGACTCATATGGTGGTACTACAGTTGATTGGCACAAAGCAGACAATGCAGAACATCTAGGCCCTTATGTAGCTCTGAGCTCCGTGGGTGCCCTCATTCCTACACTGGTAAACAGGAATGCACTGCACACAATGATGTTCCTGTTGTGTGTTTGTAAAGGGCCAACAGTGTTTCTGTCCATGACACCCCCCCCCCCGCCTCTGCGAACCAGTCACCCTGCCTGCACCTTGACAGGAAAATCCCAGGCTATATATATTTTTCCTGATTGACCTGTAAGATTCTTGCAGATGTAATTTCAGTAACACAGAGAGAAAGGCGAGATCGTCAGCATGCTCTGAGGATAAGTTCCTTTCGACACGTGTCTCTGTTTGGGGATGTTATTGACCTCAGACGCAAACCAGAGACGATGTAAATGCAGGGTTCTGTCAATAGTAGCAACATACCAGCATAGCCCATATTACAGGAGATAAATTTAAATATAAGATAACATTTTTGAATGCAGCTTTTCTCTGTTGGGTTACGAATGTAGAAATAAAAGTTTCTGTGAGGATTTCCTGCGGGTTGTGTAATGAAGACATGTTCATCTTACTCCTGAATTCTTACTGATTCTGCATTCCCGTCGTGCCAACTTTTTCTTAAGAATCCCTGATTACCTCATACTAGATTCCTAATGGTGGGAGTTTCTGGCATTCCGGCCTGTGCCTTTAAGCCAGGAGAAAAAAAGAAAATTGTCTACAGACACGTATAAAGCTGAGCATTAAGAAAGTAATATACCCAAGCTTTGATTAGTCAAAAGAAGGATGTTCCCAAAGAGCGACCTTGACTAACCTTGACCTGACTGTTAGTTATGGGTTTATAGTCAAGTTATTAACTCTTATAAAATCTACCATCTCATCCAAAAGTCAAAAATGAAACGGTAGAAAGTGTGGCTAATTTTAAAAAAGTAATTTTTGTAAGGATGACATTTTCTAATATTTCTCCCTACTTTTCCGATAGTCAATGATCATGTATTCTTCATAAAGCACCAACTCCTAACCTGGATTTTAGCGTTAATATTAAGACAGATTAATAGGGGTTTGAAGTTTAATAATGACATCTGTTTTTGTTACATTATGACCATCATCTTTTTATTGTTGTTGTTTTGTGGGCAATCGTAAATCAACGGGTTTGAGTTGGATTCAATAAGAGCTATCTAGAATTGTATACGAATGTGATTTTAAGTGCACTGCAGCGTGTTTCGTACCAACTATTCTTATAAGGTGGCTGTGTAGCATACATATCTCCAGGGGATGGCTCGCGGCAGTATGACAGGAATGCCAAACGAAACGCCTCGGAAGAAGCAGCTTCCCACATTCCGGGGAAAGAGAGAAAGGAATAGAGCACGGTTTGCCTGTGTGCATGCCTATATGCATGCCTGTGTGCATCCTGGCTCGCGCCCGGGGGCTGCCGATGCTCACCTCGCGCTGCGTGTCCCCTGCCGCCCGCAGGACTCTCCGTGCTTTGGCTGCGGCTTGTCAATCCGCGCGGCAAACCCGCTGCAGCAAGAAACAAACCAATTTCCAAGTGGATTGGTTGTTACTCTACACGAAAGTGTAACCTTTAAAAAACTGTGATTCGCTGCAGATTTTGGGGGGTACCATCTGGACATTTTTGGATAGCCTACTCCTTTGCTCAATTGCAAAGGTAAGTTTCATTCTTTTAAAATACATAAAAGTATAAAAGTTTTGCTGCCATAAAAAGTAGGTTCATGCAGTAGATTAAAGGGTAATGGTGAACCTGTACAGTAGCAGTACAGTAATGCGCGCCTGAGTTTCATCAGAGTATTGCATTTATAAGCCTGAGAGGGGAGCAATAAAGGGAAACATGCATAAAACATTTCCATCTCTTGATAGGGAGAAGGTAATACATTGTAGTGGTTCTTCTGTGTGTCACGTCTTGCTTGTATCCCGTATGCAATCTCAGGAGACACTGTGCTGTCATCGGTACTATTTCTGCCCCTCTGACAGGCGGCGGTCGGCAAGCTCAGGCACCATATCGCGTGTTTTTATGAGACTCTACGCCTTCATCACTTCACATTCTTGCTTCAAAAACTCCTAATCGAAATGTAAGCAAAATAGCAAATGTCGTGCGCACATCATGATTCCTATTTTATATCCGTATGGGATGTTTGTATTTAAAGTCACAAGGAGCCTTCAGAATTCAATTGCTAAATTGGTTGCGATTTCATTAGTCGAGCCTTCTGGCAGTATTTATGAAGAAACCGCGGCACTGCGGTGCAGACCCTTTAATGTGGTCCCTTTATCGGTAGGCACGTGGGAGAGGCGTCTGGGAGCGGGTTCGCATCGGAAAAAGTCTGGCCGCAGTGGGGGCACCGCTACCCAAGCACCGGCTGACACAGTATATATAGTGACCCCCGCTAAACCTGAGTATTTCCCATGCGTGCTGCAAAAGAAAAACGGCGATAAAGTAATAAGTAAAAAGGTAATAATATATTAATAACTTATTTGAAAAAAAGTACAATCATATACATATACTTCCAAAAAAAAGCTTGACAGTATGCATGATAAAAAAGTGTCCCTGCTCAGTGCAGTTCGGTCCAATATGAATGAAAAAAATATATGAAAAAAAAAACTGACTTCAAAACTGGACTTTAACGAAGCGGATTGATAGCAGATGTAATGAGTGTGGAGCCTTTTTGTTACCATCGAGCTTCTGACACGATGCTCGTACCCGCGTTCCTGTGAACGCGCAGCATCCGCGGTCTCCTTGCCGCAGCCATGACCCTCTTCGGAATTTCACAAAAATGAACGCTGGCAGAGCGTCAAGCTGGTTTTAAGGTCCACTAAAGGATTAATGCAGCATCTACAGCCATGGCCACTCATATTTTGTTATACTTCATTAGAGATGCAGTCCCTTCCTTAGATACGGATTTCTGATGAGTAAGGATTTAACCTTAGTGCAAAAAGGAAAAAAAGGAATTGTCTGGACAATGTCATTCTAATATAAAGCCTTTACTTACTTATAACCTTTACTTTATAACATGTAGAAAAAAATGCCCATAATGTTTAAGTTCAAAAACATTTCGTACTGTTCCCTTCATTCAAAAAACATATTTCATCCTGATGATATCAGATTTAATGTTAAATGTTATTCTTCTTGAACCTCATACCTCCATGGACCTAACCCTTATTATGTTCTAGAAAATACCTTTGCTCAGCCTTAGCTGGATTCATCACAGAAGTGTTATTACAGCCCATTTCCAAGCAGGGATCTAGTCAACTAACCAAGAATTAGGCTCCTGGTTGACAGCCATGGTGTCAAGGGCAGCCAGCATTTTTTTTGGTGATATTCACTTGCTCCAGATACAGATTCTGTTTGTCTATCAGCTAAAAAGGTGCACCCGATTTGCTGATTTCTGCCCATTCATTAAGGAAGAGGCTGAAATGGTAATTAGAAGCATCACTTGGTGAACACAGGGGATGGTGACGTGTGATGAACTCAGTCACCAGCAGGATTGACTCCAGAACATAATCACTAACTAATACTGAAATGAGTCAGGAGGCACGAGCCCCACAACCACGTCGCAGTCATGGACTGACTGACCGCCACCTCAGAGGGCACATTATTCAATGTGAGTTGTGTGAACTGTGCTCTACATATACAGATGACTTGATTTAATTTGAGGCTGCTATGCGCTTGTGAGAGTTTTACTTATACAAAATGTTCTGAATGCAGAATGCAAAATGACCGGTTCAAAGAGATAATCAATCAGAATGTAGAGGAGGTGGGTCCAAGCAACTAGAGGAGAATGGACCAAGACATCTGATTGGTTGGTCCTGCTTCCCCTGGTTGCTGGTTCCCCCCTATTCTACAATCTGATTGGTTATCTTTCTGAACCAATCATTTTCCCTTCTGCCTTCAGAACATTTTGTGCAAGTAAAACTCCCATGAGCCTGCAATGCACCCATGTAAACCCAGGTTTGGTCCCCAGCAGCATAAAAAAAGACCTTACGGATAGGTGGAGAAAAATGCCATTGGTGATAACTGTCATCTATAATGCATTGTGCTGCCATCTTAGAAAGAGGAATCTTAGAAAGAGGAATTTACGTTAAAATCTCCACTGTGAGGGGAAGTCTGATCAGACAGCGCTCATGATGCAGGCCGGATGGGCCCCTGACTCTGTCCTGCTCACCCCCACGCCTTGGGAATTGGGCTAGCCCTCAAGGCCATGTTCCCAGGAACTGATATAGAGTTTCAGGGCTCTTCCTGTTTTGAGAAGGCCAAGGACCTAATCCCACAGGGAACACTTATATCAGTGCATCAATATTTTTAGTCCAAGGCACAAAAGTTTTTCTTCTTTGTGTTTTCCTTTTACTGTTCCTTAATGTGAGCGGCTTTTAATTTAAATAACTGCATAATTAGTGAATTAGTAGTAATAAATGATAATACTGTAAATGGTATTAACTTCACAAGAAACCCCCTTCAATTAACAGTTTTTGGTAATTCCTATCATTATCCTTTAAATATTATTGTCAGATATTTTATTGATATCTACTTGCAACTGCTCCATCACAGATTAGGTGTCATGTTGCTTCAGCATGTACACCAATAAAGGCAGAACCAGCTGGTTGAGTTACATGATGTATAAACGGGAGGCAGGGTCAGGTCCAAAGTGGAGAGTTCCGGAACTTCCCCTGAGATCTGTGACTGCTGAGAAACTTGACACACTGAACACTGGCTGAAATTGTGAAAGTTTGGACCAAAATCTTCGTAAGGAATGTGGCAAATACTCTGAAGAAGTCAATTCTGTAGTTTTTTGCATTAGTTATTATTAGCCTTTTTGATTTTGATTTGATCATTACATTTTGCACACAACATATACCGGTAATAATGAACCAGGAAGGTAACACTGTATCTTTCCTTCTGTAAATTGCCAAATAGACAGCAGTTTAGTATCTTTCTATTTACAATGTATCTGCAATCTGTCATCTGTGACAGTACATGACTATTACAGTAATTTTTGAGGTAATGCATCAATGTACTGAATCACTCATAATCTGGCAGTAGGGGAGAGTGGGGTAAGTTGAGGCAATTTTTACTTATAAAGTCCTCACAGGGAAATAAAATGAGACAGAAGTAAAATGAAAACATGTGCCTTTATTTCAGGATTTCTCCCATCAAATGAAAAGATCAGAATGTATCTATAACAAATCTGTCTGAAGAGAAATGATCTAAAAAAAGTGCTCCTTTGGCTCAACTTGCCCCATGTTAGGGGTAAGTTGATCAAAGTCATTGTATGTCTGTGGGAAAAACTGACCCACTGAGTTTTTTAAGTTTAAACATGAGTAACCTGTGCATAACTAAGTTTACAAACATTTTCATAGATGTGAACTTCTGAGAACAACCCACAGATTATTTCCAACCTGAACTGAACAATCAAAACAGTTAATATAATAAAATATTCCAGTCGTCAAGGTTGCAGGGCGAAATGAACTGTTGCTTCTTTTTTGCTGTTTCTCCAGCCTTTTGAGGTTGAGGTAGCTTCTTCAAAACATCACTCAGTGGAAAAGATGCTTCATCCATTTCCTTGAATGCAAAGGTGGGTTTCTCACTGCCAGATTTCCCCCGAAATCTTCTGAGATATCTTGCGCTGACGTCATCGTCCTCAAGGCTCTCAACCAAGCCAATGTAATTGTAGCTTCTGCATTTGGATGCAAATTTTACTATGACAAAGTCACCAATTAAGAGCTCTAAGATGTCTGGTTCCCTTCTCTCTTCATTAGAGCCATTTCCGGTTCACAGCATTTCTTTGGAGTAAGGCCGTGGAACTGGTCAGCCAGCTTCTTAATATAGCTCCTTCTCTATCTCGTCTGTGAAGACCTTCTTTGCTTCTGCTATTCCACTGTATCCTACTCTTGTTACTTTCTTTGCCTCCCTCTTTTTATGTATCTGCTCAGTGGTGACCTGTCAATATTTTTGACTTTTGCCACTGATCCACATTTCACATCAACAGCTGCTCTCTCCATCTCTAAACGGGGTGTAGGTCAACATATGAAAAACCAAACCAGTTGTGTAGTTCTACTTCAGAGCAATAACTGCACTTTGTTGACTTGTTGTGGGGTAAGAACCAATGACTCAATTTACCCCACAACCCTTGGTTTACTTTGCCCCATAGCTACCATTTTGGGGAAAAATGGTCTAGTTTAGCAGTTCTGGCTAATCTTTAGCAAAGTGATTCACATGGTTTAATGCATTATCAGATCAACAGCACATATAATATTTGTTTTGACACTTAGAAAAATGTGCTTTGGAATAACAGTCATTATTCCTGACATGTAGTAAATTTATTTTGAAAAGCAAAAAACATTTTTTTATTTAAAAAACTACTTACCACCTCTCACACCACAGCAAGCTATAAATGATGAATGCTTCCTGAATTTATGGTCACATGACCAAAAATATGCACAGTTCCTTAGATACAAGGGGTGGGTCAACTTACCCATTGTCTCATCTTACCCCACTCTCCCCTACTGAATAAAGGAGAGATTACTTTTACAAAGCGTGAGCGTCTCAAAATGTTGTGTCTCTAAACTAGGTTGGAATGGCTTTGTAGTTCACATTTTTGACAGTCAGGGTGTGATTACTGATCCTTAATTACCATGCAGACAATTACAGACTTTCGCTATGTGGACGATGATAGACGATGTCCTTGTAGCCAATTTGTCATGTTACGAGCAGTGAGCCAGTTAGCATGGAGACCTCTTCTATAAATAGCCCATCCTACATTCACTTCACCTGTACCTTTTCACTGATAATATCAGATTGACTTCTGTTTTATTCTCTTGGACCATGCCCTCAGACCCTGACATCTAATCCCACAGCCATCTGAAACCCTTCCCAAGACTTGGTGTAATTTGATTTCCATTTGTGCCAATTGTCTTGAAGGTGGAGGTGCCATACAGTATTTTTCTTCCTCTGCCTGGTTTTGTAGAATCCGACTCCCCTTCCGAACCCAAATAACATTCACTATTCAATGCTTCCATCTGCACATCACACCGTGCTACCCTATCCCACCTGGAGAAACTTTTAGCTTGTGGGAGTTTTACTTACACAAAAATGTTCTGAGGGCACAATGAAAAATGATTTGGTTCCAAAAGATAACCAACCAGATAGTTGAGGAGGTGGGTTCAAGCAACTAGAGGAGGCAGGACCAAGACATCTGATTGGTTGGCCCCTCCTCTAGTTGCATGTACCCACCTCCTCTACAATCTGATTGGTTATCTCTCAGAACAAATCATTTATCCTTTTGCCCTTAAAACATTTTTGTGTAGGTAAAACTCCCATGATCAAACTCTTAGGGTCATGATACACTGGGAAACTTTTTGAGCAATAGGCAACCAGATGAGCTAATCATGACAACTGACAGTTGGCATTTTGTTAAAAAAAATTTTTAAATTACAGCCTGAGCACATTAAATTATGAGGCAAAATCCCTGTTTTGGGTTTGCACATGAAAACTTACCAGTGTAAAAAGACAGAAGGAGGCGCTCCTTGTCTTCATTTTATTGCCGCTGAGAGGCCATCATTTTTGTTGAATGTTCTTGACAGTCCAAGTCGGTCATGTGAGTGGCTACTAGCAGTCTGATTGGAAGATATCAAAAAAGTTGCCCACTGAGATCAAAATTGTCCAGATGGAAATTTGTTGCCCATTCTCAATGGGAAAATGCTTGAGCAATGTGGCTCAGGCAACACTACTTGAAAGGTTACCCCATGTACCATTAACCGAGCAGTGATGTTACCTTAAGCATGCCAGGTCTGTAAGAAGAGCCTCACTTCTTCATAGCTGGTATCACTGGTGGCAGCATACCCCTGGCAATGGATGCCAACAGGCCCTGGGTGCAAGGTGGAATTTCTCCTATTAGTATGAACATTTATCACTAGAGGGAAGGGGCTTCCCGGCCCGAATGGAATGCTGCCCTGCCATATTTCACATTGTCCTGGCAAGAACAATCCTGTTATTTGTATCTTACTGACACCTAAATAAAGTTTTATTAGTATCCATTGGAATGTCAAATCAAAGTTTAATTAGAGTGATACTATATATTGTTTTGCAGAAAAGGGGACGCTGGGGGCAGGATGCCAAGAGAGGCGTCAAAGCAATGCAAATATGCAGACAGAAAATATTCTGAGTGAAGAAAGTAAATGTCAACATGAAACAAAGCGAAATCCCAGACATTTTAGGCATTTTTAGGTCCCAAAAAGGAGGAAAAGTCTGGGAAAGAGGATGTATTGTATAGTCACTTTAGTGTTATTATAATGTTTAACTTTAACTAAATGTAAAAAAATGCATGCATATATATAAAAAGAAGAAAATACAGGCCTGAACTATTTAATTTTATTTTTATTTTTTTAACCATATCTGAATATGAGAATGAATTGTGTGCCAGGGCTCTGCTGTGTGTGAAGCCACTGTATCCTTTGGCAAGCCAGGAACTGTCCGGAAGTCTGGAGTTGTCACCCATAATTAACATCTTGGCTGCATTAACAAGTCTGCTATTCCAAATAAAAACTTGGCTAATTTATTGTACATTGTTAGACATTGACTTTGACCTAGTCCGTCATAGTGTTGATAGAAAAAAAGATTATGATCAAGTACAACATAGCATTGAGTTTTTGGTTTCCATTTTTAGGAAACAAGGAGCAACAATTTATGGAGTATCAACCGTGAGAAATAAATTAATTTATTATTACCTAATCACATTGTACAGTGCGCTGTGTAAGAAATTATGCTTATTTTTCTATAATTCTGAACAGCTAATATGTTAAATTAAGGTACCATTAGCATTTTCTGCTAAATTGTAGTTTTATTTTTCGAAAAGTATGAATGTCCTACTATAATTAATATGGGAAGTAAGAGGTGAAGTAGGTACATTTCAATCTGATGAGCCTCCATAATCCATGATGTAGGATAGGTATGTGAAAAATAGCTTTTAAGAAGGTTCTGCAAGTATGCTCAGGTTTCAAAGGGATAATACACCCCTATGCAGGGTAACACATAGCGGTAGTGGAGTGTTTTTAGTCTCTTACACTCATATCTTAAAAGATGTCTATTTTCTGGTCTTGTCACGCCTCATTTTTATTCAGTACAAAGCAGCAATTAAGTAATGAGTCTGAAGCGATATTTCGGAAATGCACGCATGACCAGCATGATACTGAAAAGTTAAGCTGCTTGTTGAATGGCTGCCAGGGTAGCGTTCTTCATCAGTATCCACATCAGTGCCTGCCTTAGCCTCTTATCTCTTATGCTTGGGGGGGGGGGGGGGCTCAGCTCGGGCCTAGCAGGCCTTGTGCAGCATTGGTATGACTCATGGCCAATGAGTCAGCGTGCCTATGGTGTGTCGAAGTCTCGTGCCTCTCTCCACGCGCCCCAAAGTCCCACAGATGCATAAGATGAGCTTTCACACTGAAGTTCCGGAACCTAGCCCTGGCTCCGAGTTCCTGGGCTGTCTCGACCAGGGACTTTTGTAGCTCCTGGCCATTCTTGTGTGTCATTTTCACACCTCACAAGAGGAACTGGGATTTTCATGCTAAATAAGCTTGTGTGAAGCAAAATGGTTGTAGGTTAATCTACCATCACCCATCATTTTGTATAAAACTCCACCTCCACATCAAAACAATGGTGGATAAATAAGCTGTTTTGTTAGTTGTTTGTTAGCTATTGGAGGGATTGATCATGATCAAAATGAGATATAGCCTTTCATATTTTATTTATAAAACATGTAACATGTCTATAACTCACTATTAAATCTGGCCAGCAGATTGATCTTTCGTTTTCCACAAAATAAAAAATTATATAATACTATTTCACCAAAAAGCACTGGCAAGTTTCAGTGCCGGCACTGACGATATTACACAAAATTACATTGGTTATTGATGGAATTAATTATTGCTGTTAGCGCCTCCCCAGTAGTTTTTATTCCAATGAAAAGTACCTAGTCTGGAGTAGGTACTAAAAAATGGTTCCTGAACTGCCTACAGGTAACTACAATGGGGCCGAGCTCCTGAATTGTGATCATGACAAAAGTTGCTAGTTTTAGGAAAAGGTTCTGGTTCCTGTGGTGTCAAAGTTCCCAAGGACATTCCCAGGAACTGACAGATTTCTGGAGATGGTGCTCTGCCTTTATCCATTTATCCATTCACCGGTGCCATTGAAACTCAATCCCACGCTCTACGAGGGTCAACTGTTCGAGTTCTGGATCATCACTCACACAATGTGTTTACTACAGTTAGGCAGTACTTACTTAATGCAGTAGGTAGGGCTGAGCTCTTTTGGTGGCATTGGAGTTCTCCCAGCCGGAGCTACAGGCTGACTCTCCACAGTGTTTCCACATCCCATTTAGAAAGGCACCAAATAAAAGCATCCAGATCAAGTGTGAATCTGCTTCACCAGGAATGTCTGATGATGCCAAATGCAAACTAATGCACCGAAACGCATAATTGCCCGTATTTGGACACCAGAGCATGTGGAGGAAGCCCACACAACATGAACCGAACATGCAAACACCACACAGACAGAGCAGAGATAAGATTTAAACCCCAGCCCGGTGGTGTGATACACCAGTGCTACCCGAGCCACCATGGAATGATATAAAGAGAAATGAGTGTAATACAAGTGACATAGTCAATCCTGTGATGTAACAGATTAGAGGATTCAAAGACCCCCATATGTCCTGGATGCTTTGGGTAAACAGAAGAAGATAAGCATATACTTCATGCAGGCTAAGGACCAGCAGCATGTTTAACGATGTAACAGCAGCAATAGTAGCAGCAGCTGACATTCCTGGCAAGAACGTCTTTTCATGATTGGCCGCCTTGAGGAGCACTTTCGCAGGTCGTGAGTTCCGCTGTGGTGGTCCTCGTGGAGGATCACCACGGCTTTACAGCCGCATTGTTCCCCTGGGGCTTTACAAGCCCTGGTTTTGCACCTCCAGTCTGATTTTTATGGGCCATTATTTAGGAATGCATTAGGGGTTATTAAAGTGAAGGGGGAGGAGGTTGTTATCTGTGTCAGTGGCAGATGTTTGCATCAGGAGAAATCGGTAATGGGCCTGGACCAGGAGGGGTGTCAGAGGGTGAAAGCTCTTAATCACTGTCACTCCCCCAGTGGTGGCTGTTCAGACTGAGGCTGACCGCAGGGAGGGATGACCATAGCGAAAGCTCCCTGTTCGGCACCAAACCCCGGTGATCTTCATGCCCTCGCTGGTTTTACGTCTCCCGGCTGACGCTCCGACCCAAAGGCTAACAGCGCATGACCTCTCTTCAGTGAGCTGACTTTACACCACAGTAATTCACTTCAATGACCATGCTCTGGGCAAAAGAAATTGCACCCCACCTGGCATTCACCAACCGGCCCCGGGGGCCCAAATACCACCTCATCTAAATCATCTGACTGAAAGTTGAAATACATGTTTATTTTTAAAATACATGAAGTATCAATTGATAGCAGTGTTCTGACAACAACCTGTCTGATACTGCCTCCAGATTAGGGAGAAATGTTGGGGGCGAACTAATCTCGATCTGACACCCCCGGGCGTCCTGACATCGAACAGTCCCAGCGCTGCCAACTCTTCCCCTTTGTGTGGATTTTAAAAAGAGCTGAAAGTTACTGGCCAAGCTGGGAGTCTGTCCCTCTCTCTGCTGTAACCTGACACCACTGGTAGAGAGGCAGCACTTGACAAAGCACTTTTGTCTGAAAGGTGATGACATGTGGTAACCTTTACCTGGCCGAGCTCAAGTGATATCTCAGGGCACATGGGCGCAGATTTCAAAGGAGCACATTACGTTTTCCGTACAAAATGTATCACTGTATCAGAGTCTTTTGGGAGTGCTCTGCACTGATTTTTATACTCATTTAACGTTTTTATATATCAGTAAATATTTGCATGTATCTTGGGGTTAGGGTAGACATCCTCTACAAAAACACAACACATGTAACTGGTTTCAAGATAAAAGCACATTTGAGTGATACCCAAATTATGTCTTCCTGACATAGGGTGTGTAAAAACAAATCCACTAGAGAAATACCCTATTATCTGGACTAAATCATTTTTATGAGTCTGGATTAGTCACAACGTTGATTATTTTGTCAGTTTTGAAAAACTGCGAATGAATCACATATTACTCAGGTGTGATACAACTTCCCATGTTCTCTAAGCCTCTGCGTTTTCTTGATTATTTTTGCCTTATCAGGGACTCCACCTGATTCTGTGCAGTGCTGAATGCTGTGGATTTAAGCCTTGTCCTCATGCTACGGCAAACCCCCTGAGCCCTCCAGCACACCCACGCCCCCCAGGTGACACAGCTCTGCGGGGGAAGCGGAGGGCGTACCATGAAACACATGCCCATTTCCAAATGGCTGACCCAGCTGGACCTCCGGGAGTACCTCAGACTCTTTGATGAGGAGTACGATGGAGTGGAGGTAAGAGGATGTCTTAAGGCAAGGAGGCCACCCCTGCAGGCCGATCAAAGCCTACACGCGACAACAGTCATTACGTTACATGCTATAACCCAAAGAGTCCAACTTACAGTAGAATGTTAGTATTAGAGCAAAGAATATCACCCTGCTAACAAGTTACAATTTAGTAGTTGTACTTAATTCATTTATTGCTCATTAATCAATTCCAATGAAAATTACATTGATAAAAGACGCTGTGTTTTTGTTGTCCGTGAGCAGGTTGAAAATCTTAGGCAAAGTAACAGGAACAGGAACCTGAAGGAGATGACACATTGATGTTGAGACTCATGACTCAGTACGGTAGCAGTTACTCACTGAAATGGGGCACCGCTTCTCTCCTCACTCTCAATGGCTGGCGGCACTGTGTTTTTCCTCTCCTGGTTTTCACTGCACTGCGGGTTGCCATTTATCGCATGGAGATGTTATCCAGATCTCAACAGATGGATATTTGACACACTCTTGGTGCTCGCTGTGCCGGTTTGACACAGCTGTCTCCGTGATACAGGGCAGAGTAGTTAGCTCACAGTGGCCAATGGGTTGCCATGCCAAGACGACCTCTGTGAGGTTTGTGGGGATCATACGATATGAACGTTTGGAGCAAACACAAAAAGGAAATGATCATGCAGCCATGGAATTTGACAGGGTGTTATTAACAAAATGTTTGAGACTTTATTGAGTAAATTAGTGAGGAAATGGGGAAGTTGACCTTAGTTTGCCGTTTTCCGAAAGCCTGGCATAGCCATGAGTCAGAGCACTTTATCCAGTTAACAGCTTGTCAACAGTGTGTCCAGGCTTCCAAGGTAAAGGTAGGAAGAAGTTTAACGATATCAAGCGAATATCGAATTGAGTAAACATGCCAGAAGGCTGTAACTGCTGCTCCCCATTCGCTCTGACTCACGGTTACTGTTTTTGTAAGAAATAGCCAGCCCACAGTCAAGGCACACATCAATGCCTTTGAAGAATGTGGCGCTCTTTGCACGCCGTGTAAACAGGTCGCTGACTACACTAATCCACACACCTGGAATCAGGACCAACACACTCACAGCAAGATGGATTTCACGGATATGTGCTTTTCAAGATGTGAGCAAAGTATGCTGGACGAAGGAATGCTTACAAATCACTACTTACAACAATTAATGAAATGTAAGTGGACAAAAAAGGACAGAATTATGATGTCTTGTGCTTTAGCAGATGGCATCATGTGTTAGTGTTGGAGACAGAGGCCACTTGGCTTACTGTGTGAGGTCCCTTGTCCACCCTCAGCCCCAGGTGCAGAACTGACTCACTCCTGCTCTCGGCTGGAAAGAATGGGCGCGCTGTGCACTTGTGAGAGGTCGTTAATAAGCCGGAGGTCATCGCATCTCCTCACGTCCCTGCCATGCACTGTCACAGTCTGGGGACGAAGACACTATACAAATGGTCACTGGAAAATGGCCTAAATCCTGTGTCTGCCAACAAAGTAGGTCACCTGCTCTAGTGAAATGCTACAATGCCACGGGAAGACACACAAAACGTTGTTATTAGGACGTAGCTAGTAAACGTAGCTATTAGGACTTGATGAGCAGATTGATCATGAGTAGCTTCATTAAAGTCTCTTCCCAGAGACAGTGGCTGCTCCTTAGGTTGTTTATCTGGAAAATGGGATCAGGTTAGAGGAGAAGTGCAGAGGACAGAATGTGGGAACACTTATGATGAAGGACATAATGTATGTGGGAAACATTCAGCCCCCCGCACACCGGGACCCTATGATTAAAGTTCATGGGGGGGATGGGGGGCATGTCATGGAATACAAGACAGATTATGACCCGTACTGGTCCAAAACTTCAAAACTGGACACAGGATTTTATTTTCAAAACAGAGCAATCCCAGTAAACAGTGATTCCCAGTTCGGTCCTCGGGGGCCCCAACCCCAGTCCACGTTTTCACTCTTTCCCAGCTTCCAGTAATGTGGACTGTCTGCCAGGGAATTGGGAGGGAGGAAACACGTGGACCTGGGGTTCCCCGAGGACCGGATTGAGAAGCACTGCCATAAAATACAGGATGATCCTCTGAAATACAGGACAGATAGCAGCTCTACTTGGAGCTGGGAAGCAGTGTGTCAGTGACGGCCTGATCCAGCCTGGGCCCGACGTGGGCAGGCGCTCACTGCTCCCAGACAGTGTGAGTCTGAAGCAGGCCTCGTGGTTATGGAATCCTCGGGCACCTTCTGTGATTTCAAAGCCCCTGAACCACCCCGGCTTTTTACTGGAGACACTTATCGTAAATCGCTGTTACAAGACGGCACATGCACGGGGCATACAAAGCGGTGCAGATGACTGCAAGACGTGTGTGTTCGGTACAGTCATCGCCCAGGTCGCCTCAGTTCCCTCTGCTTTGCCTCTGGAAAGTCCCAGCATCCGTGGGGCACCCAGGGGGAGCCAAGGCAAGACAACCGGAGTGATAGCGGGTTAGAGGAGGATCGCAGGGCCCCGGTGGCAGCCTCAAGCTCACCGTACCTGTCGATATGGTCACAGCCGACCATGAAACAGGGCAGGGATAAAAAGGAGGGATGCCAGATCAGCGAGATTCCCCTCAAGATTCCCACAGAGGAATACCGAGACATGTGGAACAATCATGCACTAGGTAGTCATTTGGTTATAAAGAACCCCCCCCCCCCCCCCGCAGCAAATGACTAATTTTGCTATAAAAAAGAGAGCAGTGTTTTTTTTTTTTGGGGGGGGGGCACATAAATCTAAATACTGTATGAATATTAGGCATCTAGCAAATAAGGGAATATTATCAATTAATCTGCTTGTTATAAACCTTATTCCACCATGCTTCATAAAACAACCATAGCAACAGGCACAGACTGTAACACAGTTAGCTGACAGACCACAGTCCACTGCACCCCCAGCCATGCTGACAGGATGCAGAAAGGGGAAATTTTCCCATGTGTGAAACAACTAACAAAAGGTAAATAAATAAATGAAAATATTTTGGAACCCTTACATAATATCAATGACTCAATGATTACAGTATGCAAAGAGGCAGTATTAGATATGCATGAACTGTAATTATTGAAACAGAAGACAGGCAGTGCTGTTTGTGTGCGCAGGTTAGATGCTTCCCTAGTGTCTTGCAGCTGTAGAAAAAGGTTCCACAAAATTGCACAAAAATGTAAATATGATGGGGGTGGCCAATTGTGTGGCCAGGTTTCAGTTTGGGAGGGGGCATGCCCATCGCTTGCACCCCCCAGATCCACGTACGTTTTCATGTCCGACCGCATTCAGTAGGAGAACACTTTTCCTTATATAGACTACAGACCTATGATTTGCCGCATAGTGGACCTGATTAGAGGCTGAGAGCTCGGGGCGCCCCCATCTGGCTGAAGCATGCACCGGCACTGATAACGTCCCTTTCGTCCTTCGCGCAGGACCTGCTGGGTCTGACAGAGCTGGACCTGCAGCAGCTGGGCGTCCACAACCGCGTGCATCGAGTGCACATGCTGTCCAGCATCCGTGTGCTGCAGGAGCGCGAGAGGGCCGTAGGTAAGTCTCAGCAAGATCTACATCCCACTGGTGATTTATTCGACTATTTGTGTGAAAGTAAAGATCAGGTAACTTGCCTGGGCCTTTGAGTCAGGCCATTGAATTGGCTACTCCTGCTAAAAAGGGTGCGAATACAAACAAGTAACCACACAAGGTGTCAGTTCAGCGTCGCAGGGTGATGCCATTTGGGGCAATGCAGGCCCAGAAACAGGATTAGGACTCGATATGGCAGCCTTTCTCTCTGTTTAGACTGACGCAAAAACAACACAGGGGGGAAATGGGTGTTTTAAGCGGAGCAGAATCACTCGCTTTACTCCAAAATCCACACGGCTGACCAAACAGGACCGGCTCTTATCGGCTAGATCTGCCAGGCCTGTTTTTACAGACCACGGTCAGGCCCTGTTTGCTGTTTCCCGCCTCCTGTGCCCTGTTTATGTTGGGCTGCTTGTGCCTGACAGGGTGTCTGGTCTGAGAGGGAAAAGAGCTTATGAGGCATTAACGCGAAGGCCGGAATCATGCGACGGGAACTGCTGTACCCACACGCTGAACCTCACCGGTCCTGGGGCACGAGATGAATGGCATCATCTTCTGAGAAGGAAATCTCCATCTGCTACAGCGATGTAGACCACCCAGAGGAGCTACCGCACGCCCTCTTAATGACAATGCTCTTCATAATCTGCCCAAACACAAAGCAGTCACTGTCTTCTTTGAAGTCAAGAGTACTTACTAGCTGAATTTCCTTCATGTGCATCCTTTGTTTGGCCCCTAAACCAGAGCGTGCCATTGGACTGGGATTAATGTTACATGCTGACTGGGGTATTACTGTGATTATTACCGTGATATTAGGGTCTCAGTGAAGGCAATCAGGAGAACAGGAACTTCATCAGAATATAAATACGGTCAGAGAGGGGAGTGCCCATTGGCTGCCAGGAGAGAAAGACATAACATCTCATCACAGTAAGCACAGAGAGTGCATGGCTCCGCTTGCCATGGAGACACAATGACATGCCCCAGCCCCCCCGGCTCAGAGGAAGCCACGGGTAGTGGGAACGCATCCCAGTGTCCAACAGGTGATTATGCACTCGTCACCTGGCGCTGGGTGCAGAGCCGGCAGTCTGCCCCGCGGCAGTGAGCCTCGCTGTGTAATTAAGCACTAAGGGAGCGTGTATAAATTGTCGGTACGGATTGCAGGCAGGCTGCTGCTTGCTTGCGGCACATCGGGAGCAGGCAATAAGGAGATTCGCACTCAGAATCACTGGCTTGGTTAACAGGCTCAGCCCGGCAGGACTTTGCCAGTATGTCACCTAGCCCCACCATCAACATGGGGCAAGGGACTGGGAACCATGTGCAGGGGGCTTTTCGGTAACACTGGTATCTATTTACTCATTAATCTGTGCACTTTTAGTTTGACATGTTCCAAAGGCATCAGAGGTGTTGCTAGGAGCCCTAAGATAGCAGAGGTGGGGACATATAGCCAGGGTTGCCAGTTGAAGTGTGTTAAAAATCCGTTTAACAACTGACCTTTTTCATCAATTGCCCCTGGTCAACCTCACAACATGGTAACTCCTCTCTGGCTTCATTAAAGTCTGTCCATCCATCCATCCATCCATCCATCCATCCATCCATCTTTTATCATAAAAATAAAAAATCAGGTGGCAGTTATTTTGTTATTATAACAAAAGTATTAACCTAAGTATTAACTTACGGTTATCATTATGAACATTAATATTAAAAACTCTTTAAAGGGCACTAGGGTCTGGATTCAATTTTCATATAAGAACCACTTTTCTCTACAAATCTTTATGAAAATAATTAAGAATGAACTGAAAATATTAAACATTTATTATCAAAATACAGAGATAAAGATATTATGCTTTCCAGAGTGCCCATCCATTCATTTCCAGTGACTACGTTTCCCGTACAGGGTCACGCTGTTATTCAGACAATAATATAATTTTTTTTACCATTTAATAATAATGAATAATTCAATATTTTTAATGAACAATATACTCTACAAATATAGACAGGCTGTGTGTATATAGGACATTTCATATTGTATTATTATGCCCAGATGAAAAAAAAACAGTACCAGTGAATGTGCTTAGCATTAGCATGTTAGCATTATTTTGGAGACTGCAAATGCTGGTGTTGTTTAGGTAGGACCCTGATGCGTCATCCTGATGGAGGAGGGGGAGTCTAGCATTGGGGCTGTTCTGCTGCGGCTTCACTGACATGTCAGGCGCCTGAGAGCTGCCCCTCTAGGCTAGATCTGTGCTCCCCTTAACTGCACTGCAGAGACAAAGACCTGGCAGCGTGCAGTGGAGCAGCACCCACTAACCTAAATGTGGACTCCAGCGAATGGCCGGTAGGCTTTCACCAAATGAGGGAGAGACAAGTTCTGACTCACTGAAGAGGAAATCAGGGAACAGATGAATGGAGTGAACAAATGTCCGAGTGATAAAAATGGGAATGCAGATTCCATTCTGCAAGTGTAAAAACAAGGAAAGAGCAGAGAGTGAACAAAACTGTAATCAAATGAAATGACAGCAGAAATACCATAGCAATATATGGACATTTCATGAAAAATATGATAAGGAAAGAAACCCATGAAAGGAAACTTAGATCCAATTGCATGGTTTGAGGTACTATGAAAACAGTGTATAACTGTATTTACCTGCATTACTGTTTCAGGATCATTTTGTATTAGATTTCTTTAATCATACTCATTTCCTGAGTATGAAGAAACTTGGTGTAAAATTCTGAACAAATAGACACAGTTCTTATATATGTCACGGGTTGCACGGAAAGGCGAGCGGGTAAGCTAGCGACAGGTGCCGGACTGACGGGGAGACTGGGTTTATTCCGAGTAGACAGGCTGACATCCACAAACAGAACACAACCTAACGACGTCAATGACAAGTCTGTGAAACAGGGGGGGAGGCAGACTGATATACACAAGGCTAGTCAAAAGAAACAGGACACGGGTGATCACGATCAGGAATTGACACGAGGTAATGAGGGGGCGTGGCACACATGAGGATCGTACGGAGCCGGGCGTAACAATATGTATGTATAAAAAAAATTATATACATATATACATATATATATAAGAACTATGTCTATTTGTTCAGAATTTATTGTAGCTGTTTTCACACAATCACTAAGTTACATGTGCATATAGACTATACTATACATTGCAGACTTCGAATGATCATACGTATAATGTGCTCTGGCAGAGTTCTTCCATGTGCCACCAAGCCATCAACCGCCACCTCACGGTGAAGTCTCACTCCCGTGTCAACCACGTGTTCAACCATTTTGCCGACTGCGATTTCCTGGCCGCACTGTATGGTCTGTCGGAGATCTACCGTCCACACTTGCAAAAAATCTGTGATGGCGTTAACAAGCTACTTGACGAAGGCAGCCTTTGAC
>JAODLC010000036.1:24134833-24157847 GCA_026781145.1 Hippopotamyrus pictus | reverse complement strand
TGTTGAGATTGTCAGCCCCCCCTCCAAGCTGTGTCCTACCAATTCAACCCCTCCACCACTGCCCAATGTGACCAATGCGAATGATGGTAAATGGTCTCCTGATGTGATTCTTACTGCATACTTAGCACATGAGTGATTTCTCCTCTTGTTAATGTGATTATTTGGTGTTTGTGAGCCTTCTTGACCAATTTCTTCGCTTTAGTGTAAGGAAGAAGCACTTACTTGCAAACATGAGCATGAAGTACTATGATACGCACACAATAATTCAGCTAGTTAAATGGACAACTGTTTTATGACAAGGCATGACTCCAGCCTTCAAACATGACATTTAGGGGTAATCTCTGCGTTTCAAACTTTTATCCAAAATATAGCTCCTGTGCTTAACCTCGTCTTTTTTTTTTTGGGGGGGGGGTGTTATCGGTGTGTCATTGTACATACTACTTGACTGTTCCTGGCCGCCTTTTACTAGCTGGGGGGCCATGGAAATGTGGGCTGATGCTGTGACAGTTTTAGAAAACGTGGCGTCTCAGGGTGAAACTCTTGAGGTTTCTGCTTGTTGTTAGTCAATAGTTGCTCCATTGTGAATTTGGTCAACAAATTACATTTTCCACAACCTAATGTGCCGATGCTATTATTTTCCACGATGTTATATATATATTTTTTTGTATTCTTGTATATCTTGATTTGGTTCATTTAGACTTTCCTGGTTTTTCTGAACAAATATCTGTAAATGGTGGTTTTAGTGCCTTTGGTGCCTTTTCTAATGGAAAAATATCTGAATGACTTATTTTTTGAGAAATAAATTGTTCATCTTTTCTGGAAAAAAAAAAAAATATTATTTTAATATCATTAATAATAAACCATTAATACATTTAATTATAATAATATTTTCGTGCCCAGCGGGGACAGAACGGAGACAAAGGCGCAGACGTCAGGGTATGGGGAAAACGGAGTTTAATTACAGGTAAGGCAGGCAAAACACAGACGGACAATACAATAACCAGACTGGGGAAACAAACTGAAACGCGGACTAAAAACAGAGGACTATATGACAACAACCAGAAACAGCTGATCACACGGGGATTCCACACGGGGTTAACGAGGGGGCGTGGCACACGGAAGGAGCGGACAATCGAGGCAGGACACATATTGTTTGAATACATTTATTTTCTTACTTTACAAATCAGTTTTGATAAATGTGCTTAGATGTGTTTACTGTTTAGTACAGTATATGCTCTTCTTGTTCATTTTGTGTTTAAATGCTAGGCCTAAATAAAAAAAATTAATAAATCATATTTCGGTGTATTTTTGGGGGGCCGGGAACCAATTAATTGGTTTATTATTTCTTATGGGGAAAATTCGATCAGAACTCGAACTTTTTAGGATTCGATCCCGAGTTCTGAACGAATTAAGTTCGAGGTCTGAGGTATCACTGTACTGTGGCCATAAATACAGCCAGAGAGTTGGCTTGGCACTGAATTGCAGACAGACTAAATGCGTAAGTTACGTAAATGTTACAAGCGCCTATAGTGGCACGGTGGTTTATGCTATTGCCTTACACTGTGAAAGTTCCTGGTTCGATCTCCATAGCCAACAGGGAACCTTCTCGGTTGAGTTCACGTGTCATTTTTACTGTATAATGTTATTCTGTATTATTTGATCTCCGTAAAATACTTTCAATCGCATCCGTGTGAAACGTTCTGCACAAATAACCATATCTTGTCTTTGCTATTTTAGTAATAAACTTAAAAGCAAGGGCGGCACGGTGGTGCAGTGGTTAGCACTGTTGCCTCACACCTCTGGGACCCTGGTTCGAGTCGCCGCCTGGGTCATGTGTGTGGAGTTTGCATGTTCTCCCCATCTCGTCGTGGTTTCCTCCGGGTACTCCGGGTCCAAAGACATGCTGAGGCTAATTGGAATTACGAAAAAAAAAAATTGCCCATGAGTGTGCCCTGCGATGGGCTGGCCCTCCATCCAGGGCTGTTCCCGTTGCTTCCGGGATAGGCTCTGGTCCCCCCGCGACCCAGTAAGGATAAAGCGGGTTGGACAATGGATGGATGGACTTTCAAAGTAGACAGTGACGAAACAAAGTATAAAAATATCTTCCTGTTCATACATATATATATTTTTTTTAATTTCAGTCATTTTCAGTAATGTTTGACCTTTGTAATATGCGTACTGTAAAGATTCGACTAGAGATCCTCACGGTTTCCTCGGAAAAGTAGATATAACTCAGCCAAACACTAAGAAATGGTGCTGTCCCTGGTTTATTACACTGCAGGATACAATAGACTAGCTCACGCATGATTCACAGGGCGGTTTTCCACCGTCAGTCAGTTACCAACCGAATATCACAAAAATAGTACTTGGCGGTGGCAAAATACATCCATACGCGCTAAAAGGTGTATCGGGGGGAAAAAAAGGAAAAAGAAAAGAGAGTGACGCCCTCTGACGTCATCCTAGGGCGATCATTACAGTACGCCTTTATTTTACAGTAAAATCCCGTTATAACAGACTTCAAAAGTGCAAGGGACGTGGCAAAACAGTCCGTTATATCGACCCAGAGTTGTATGCCCAGAACACAACTACAGGACACCATTTACTCATGCCAAACCCCAGCAGACACACCTGTGGTATAGATTATTATATTGTACATGTAGTAATCCAACTTTACCTGATCAAAGCCTGCATGTCCGTTATAGCCGAACGAAACTACAGCTATAAAAGCGGTCCTGGGGAACAAATTGTTTGTCCGTTATAAGCAAAATTCCGTTATATGCGAGTCCGCTATATCCGATGCTTTTTCTGCATGTTCTTAAAGGCGCGCGGCCGGTAAGCGGAGATCGCGGAATTTCGTCCGACGGAACGATCTTTTGGGAATTTGTTCCCACATGTTCTTTGAGACAGCACTAAACTAAGCGAGACAGTTAACCTGGTCCGGAGCAGACTTGTTCACTCACCTAAGTTACCATGGTAGCTCAGCGGGGATTCATTTAGACACATTGATGGAAAGGAACTCCCACTTAAATTAGCCAGACGTGTCGAAATAAATCAGACGTTCCCTTAATCCTGCTTCGTGAAATACCTCCCATCTTAAGTGTTTCACATAAATAGTCACCGTAAGAGTGCTGCCAAAATATCTTCAAAAACCTTCTGCAAGTAGATAATGACTGAAGTTGTGCATTGGTTGACTTCAGTACCATCTGAATTATTCGCTCTTGTCTTTGGTAGTCCAAGCTATAGAGACCTGCACTCCCGCGGGCGTACCGCGGGACCCAACGCACCGAGTGCGGCGCGGGACAAGATTTGATGGGTTAATGCGGGTGCGGGCGGTAAGGTCCTTATGTATGTGCGGGTTGCTGGAGAATAGAATTAATCGCGGGACTCCCGCAAAATGGAATTATCTTAAAATTAATTTATTAAAAACAAATATTCTGTTATTTATCTACTGCACAAAAGCAACAAGAACGATTAAATTAAAATAATTTACAGGCGCAAGGTCGGAAGCTAATTCTCGCGTGGTTCATGCGCGGAACTATATATAGGCTATATCTATATCCTCCTACGTGTCCATGTTCATCATTCCATTTAATTAAACTCAAATAAAACGAAACATATTTGTTTATTTTCGTTTCTTTTTTATATATACTCGAAAGGGAAGCAATTAGTGAAACAAATAACAGAGTAGCGGGAAGAAGCGGTAAAAATAAAAGTACTTATGTGTTTACCTGCGGGATTTTGCGGGCGGGAGCCGGACAAAACTTGAATACTGCGGGCGGGAGCGGGAGAAAATAATATATATTTTTTTGCGGGAGCGGGACAGAATCTTGCGGGAGCGGGACTGAAAAATCCGTCCCGCGCAGGTCTCTAGTCCAAGCCCTTAACCCTATCTCATCATTCACACTTTTGACTATCATGTACTGTTCCTCTTTAAATCTGCTCTTGACCTCTTCTTGATGACAATTCGGAGTAACATGAGATGCCAGATGATGTTTGGTCATGCAGGAGCATGCAGATGAGCTGTTATTTATGCCTGATGGAAAACATTAGTTACCATGGTAAGAAGATTCCACGCCGCGTTCAGCTGAGACTCTGATCCAAAGATAGCATGTCTCAGCATCAACAAGGATGTCGATTTGCCTCCTTAGGTTTCCATGGGTTGAGATTTGCATTTTAATCCTGGATAAAAAAATGTTTTGGGACTGAAGTGAAAATATTGAAAAACATAGTTTCAACTGGAGGAAGTAACTACATGAAATATATAAAAAATAAGTATCACAAAAATGTGAAGAACCACACCGTATCAGTACGCTAACATCCCTAGCGCTTGCTGAAGTTCTGATGAAACTATGAATTCACATAATTACCTACAATTTTAGTGCACTAGGCACTTCCAGTATCTATCCATCACACTGGAGTAAACTTCATTTATTGTTTTGTTTCATTTTAAACTTTTTGGAGCTGTCTAAAACGGCCAGAACATCCAAGGAAACGCTGACAACTAATGGGGTCGTTTGAGTCTCATTTGCGTTTTGTTTAAAGCTGTTTCTTTCAGCTTTGGTTCCTGTGATCAAGGAGATAGAGCATCTGCCCAGAAGTACCAAAACAAAGTATTCTTAACAATGATATGGCTGGTATTTTTATTGAATAGTTTCTTTAGTGACTGACCCATCACAGACTGTCCAGCAGTTTATGATCATCTCTGTGATCTCTGTCTCTTCATGAGTCATGAATGACTGAATGCTTGGTTTTGGGTTGGAAGTCGGGGATCAGCAAATTCCCAGAAAGTTTTTAGGATTAAGTATTTTGTCCCCAACTTCAGTTCTGAGGAAAAAGTTATTTGAAGTTTTTTTTCATGTTTAAAGCTTATTAATGTCAGAGGTAGATAGTTCAGGTACATAAAGTAAAAAAAAAAACAGACCAAGATATTGTTTCAACAAACCAGTTGAGTATAAAGTCATAGTTACAGATTACTCAACTGGTTGGTTTAAACACAATGGTCTGGATTTTTACTTTCTGGACCTGAATTATCCACCTGTCATTAATATTCATTCCTTCATTCTCCATACCCACTTGTGCTATGCAGGGTCATGGAGGTCTGGAGCCTGTCCTGATAACAATGGCAGGGTAAGGTTTATTTCAGAATCTCAGAGTACAAGAATGTCCGCAATATTTGCCAAAATGAAGCCTCCCTTTAAAAGACACATTTCACTTATAGATAATTCAGCACCCAGTCTGAAAGCATCTGCACTGCGAAGAGGCCGGCTTGGCTGCAGGGCAGGTGAGCTGCTCCCGCTGTACTTAGCTGGACGGGCCGCGGCGGCTCAGCAGCCTGGGGATGCAGAGCATCAGATAAGGACAGTTTGTGAGCAGGCAGGCTCAGCTCCTGCTGGACGCCGCCACCATAAACCTTCTGGCCACATAATGAGTGACACGGCAAACGAGTAAATTTGCCGCGAAGGAGTGTGGCACGTTTGCCGTCTGCTATGCGGACTTTATCTTAAGTAGGGCCTCTTATTAGCTGCCCGGACACCTGCCTGTTGAATATAATAAGAAGGGACCATTCAGGCATCCAGGCAGCGCAGGAGTGTCAATGTACGACACGAAACAAAGAACACACAGCACCTGCCCCCTGTGTCACGGGGCATGGCGTTGATGTGAAGCTGCTGTAGGAGGAACAGACAAAACATGCTGTTTACCGTGGCCCGCGCTGAAGAGCTCTGAACAGATAAGGGCCAAAGAGAGCTGATTTAGCCACAGATTCTTTTTTTCCTCGGATTTATGTTATCGTATGTGGTCTTTCCAGCCTTGTTGTCAGTGTAACTAGGGAACACATAGTGGCACATGCAGCGTAAATACGCAGTGTGACTGCCTCGTGAGAGAGCACTGCGTGACAGTGTGAAAGTTTGGGTAAAGTTATAAACTTTCATGGGTGAGACCATTACCATCTGGCAGAGAGTGGGCCTGGTGCTGGGGGCGGGACCGGCCTGGCCCTCCGCTCTCCCTCTCTTCCCGCCCAGCGTGGAGGGTGTGGCTGGAAAGTTATAAATCACTGCAGTCGCGGGGCGGTCCCGCCAAGCCGGGGCAGAGAGGGGGAAGAGAGCGCACTGACTCAGAAGGGGCCAGTGCACCGGCACAGCGCTACGCAACAGGGCTCGACTGGACCTGCGGTGCCCAGCACTGGGGGAGGAGATCGTGTGGTATTCCAGCTGGAGGGGGCCTGTCTGAGCACATGCGAGATTGCGGAATGTGACTTAGTCCTCCAGAACTGGACAAACCCTCCGACTGGATTTTGCAGAAGTAAAGAGACAGGTAGGCTGTGGTGATGGATCTGCTCTGGGGTCAGTCAGACAGAGGTGCACCTTCTGCCTTAGGTGTGTTCTGGAACATGCAGGGTAAACGGCTCGAGGTGGAATGACACAGACAGACGGTTCACGTGCACTTATTCTTTTTTGGGTAAGGTACTGTGCAGATTCTACATTTAATACTCCTGGAGTATCTTGCTGCTGTGTAAACTGAAACTTCTCAAGGCATTTAAAAGTGAACGTTAACAATAAGCGTAATAGAAGATGCAATATCTGATTCTTACAAACTGGCAAGACGGACACGCACCAGGTAATTTTAATAAGTAAAGGGCAGATTCGGCTTTGGAGCTGGAAACGTTGACAGGAATCTCATGGTAACGCTGGTGTGAGTTTGAAGTTTTCAGTCGTATAATTTGAAACAACGTAGGACAAGCCTGTTTGGGAATGGTTTTGCGGGACACAGGCTTTGTGGGATGCAGGCAATTTGGGATAATGACGGATTATCCGAGGAGCCGTTTCATGTGACGGGTGGCGAGCAGAGTGAGAAAACAGAACTACTGAGTGTAAACTGAACGACACAAAGATAGTGCAGCGGCTCATCCTGTGTGTGCGTGCAGGAGTGAGGTATCACCAGGGCAGCCGGCTTTAATGACTCGCTGATTAATATGTCACATGCAGTCACGCCGGCTGAAAGACGCTCTGGGGGGAGCCCTTCCCACCAACACAAGAGGAGGCCATTTATACCCCCCCAGTCTCAACAATGCAAAGATGTGAAAGCAGTATCATGTGACACTCGCAGTTATTGTTCCCCTTGGCAGTAAGGAGTGAGCTGGCTGTGTCTCGGCTGTGCTGCCTGGCTCTCTGTGTCTGTGTCTGTGTCTGTGTCTATGTGTAGCCGCTGCACGTTGCTGCTGTTTCTTGCCTGCTTATCTGCGCTCTGCATTTTTTCCTGCCCCAGTGTTTTCTCTTTAACGAGCTCCCCAGTTCAGAGGAGTAATTAGGGGGCCAGGCTTGTCACATGTGCCTCCGAAGCGTGTGCTGCTGACGCACGAGCGGAAGGCCGCTGGGGCACAGGGGCCGCTGGGGCACAGGGGCCGCCCCATGCCACAGCCTATTGGCTCAGCCCGCTCTTTATTTTTAAACTTCCCCTTTCCGCTGATAAGCCGTGCGGCGTGGGCTACCTCAGCCCCCTGAAGGTGTGGATCTGGTGAGGGTGAGCCAGGACCTGCATGGAGAGACTGGAAGAGTTCAGGAGGAGTGAAACAGATTTTGGAAGGAATGTCTGAGCTGTGGGTGACAAGCCGAAATGGTCATGAGCATCCTACAGAGCTACCCAGCCTCCCCACTTCCATCCAGCACCTCCTCCTTCTCCTCCCACTTGCCTCCTTACCTCTTCCTTCCAGTTGCTTCCTTGCCTCCTCCTTATAGCTAACTCTTTACTTCCTCCACCTTCTAAGCTAATTCCTCACCTCCCCATTTTAGCTGCCTGTCTGTCTTCTCTTTCTTCCGCCTGACTCCTCACCTCCTTCTCCTTCCAGCAGCCTCCTCGCCTCTTTCTCCTAGCGGACTCCTCACCTCCTCCTCCTACTAGGTGCCTCCTCACCTCCTCCTCCTTCCAGGTGCCTCCTCACTTCCTCCTCCTTCTAGCTGCCTCCTCACCACCTCCTCTTCCTAGCTGCCTCCTCACCTCCTCCTCCCATAACCCTCCACACTTGTTGATTCCATTGTCTGTGGAGCCCAGGTCTGAATTCACTAATTCCTCGGCTTCCCAACAGAGTGCTGAGGGCAGGGATAAGCTTGGAGACCCAAACAATGAAAAAGGGTCTCTTCTTTTCACGGTGGTGTTGGGGGGGTGGTGGGGGGGGGTTGGGTTTGAGCTGCATAATGAAAACTTTGGGAGAGACTTCAGCCCATGTTGCACTGGATGGTATGGAGAATGATGTCATTGGCAGGAAATCGTCAAGTATGGTGTGACTGCAGGGCAGCAGCGGGTTCAGATCAAAAAGCACATGTCTGATAGAGTCTGTGATGGTGTGTGGGGGGAGGGGGGGCTGCAGCTTTGGGGAGGGCTGCTCCCAGGGGCAACCCCTGATGTCATCTTTCACTTCAGCAGCCGCACAAAGGCGGGTGGGGGGACAAGTTATTCAGCGGCATTCCTGAAGGACCACGCTCATCTGACAGAACAACTGAGAGCTTGTATGCTGGCACTCCATGGGGGGTTGGGCCACGGCAGCCAATCAGACGTGAGCCCAAAGAGATTAAACCGTGGAGGAGTTTTAGGGCAAGGATGTCTAACTCAGTATGAGGAGGCGTGTTATTGGTCTGCATCTGACCAGATTTGGGTAGTTTTACATATGGCGTAACAGTGAATTAGTCATAGAGATTTCAAAATATTTCACTGGTTACTTGATATATTTCAGGTCTACATGACATTTTATATTTGTACATGCTGTGGAGAAAAAAAGCATTAAGGTATCACAGATTCCTTAGTCAGATTATATTTTATGCCAGAAAATCATACCTGGCCCATTTAAGGTTTTTTTTTTAAATATCCTCTGCCTGTTCACACTGTCTTTTGCTGCTAAAACACCTTTAATGTATTAATGCCCTACAGAGTGATGTCACATGAGGTCACCTGGTTTGGGTTCATGGAAAATGGGTGTGTTTTTCTTTCTTGTGAATGCCTGAATCACGCGCTGGGCAGAGGATCTCCACTGTACCCACTTAGAAACAAGCACAAGTCGCACGCACTTCCAAACCCATGTGAATCCCACAGTCTAGCATGTGTAACTCTGCCTGAGGCCTAACGCCTTGATCATCCTGAGAGTATCGGGGGGTGGCATTGCCTAGGAATGGTATAGGATGGCAATGCCCATTGACTCCTGGTAGGAGGCTTTGATTTAACCATCAGAAAGCACTTGAGACAGCTTTGAAATCTTGCCCCGCCCAAGAATGTCTTTATCGCCTGGACCTCCAGTGAGAGAGTGCCCCTTGGAGGGGGAGATTGAGTTTCACACCCTAAAACGCAGCACCTGTGCCTCAGTGTGTGACTGAGTGTGTGCTGAATGGGGATGATGGTGGTGGTTAGAGAGCTCAGCGCACTTTCTGCGCTCAGCTGCTGTCTGGGTCACTGGGCTTTACTTACAGTATGCTGCATCCATAGGAAGGTCAGTGCACATTCTTTGCAGAATTCAAATGTATTAAATTGGAACAATTTTACATTGCGTTACGATATGGATGATACGTAGTGTGGATCTGCGCATTGATGTGACAAAACTTCGATCGCGTTGCGGAACCTGAAAATATGAACCTATTTCAAAGATATTTTGCACATTTAATTACGAGGTCCAGTGACAACTTTTCCGCACTATTGGAAATTGCTATTAGAAATTTTGATTTTTTTCACCCCACCCTAATTGACACACCTGATTCAAGTAAGTAAGTAAGTAAGTAATTCATTTATAAAGCGCATATCTCAGACAAAAAGTCACTCCTTGTGCTAATTACCACACTCTTGAGCTGAATCATTTGTGGTAGAACAGGGAAAGAACTAAGCTACACAGGGCTCTGGCCCCCCAGGACTGGAGTTTGACACCCCTGCCTTAAGTTATAAAAAATGAAAGTTGTATTATATCAGGGGTCTCCAGCCTCAACCCTGCACATTTTTGGGGTTTCCCCTCATTTAACACACCTGATTCAACTTCTCTGCTAATTACCTCGCATTTCTGGAGTTGAATTATGTGTGGTGGCACAGGGAAAGTACCAAGCTGTGCAGGGTTGGGGTCTCCAGAACTGCCACTGGAGACCCCTGTATTATCATATTATTATAAAAAAAGATGTTCCCAAGAACAGGTGAAGCAAACACTGGGGGCGGCTATGAAGGGGAGGGGCCAAACCCCCAGATTTTACTAGTCTGTTCCTCTGGTTGTTTTGTGTTGGAAAGGCAGCAGTAATGAATAAGCACGTCTTCTCCGTGAGTAGATTCTTTATCCCAGCGCTACAATTAGTGGCATCCCAGCCTTGACGAGGAATGCTGAGGTAAACATGTTTTGGGAGAGATCCCAATCTGCTGGCTTGTGGTTAAGGCACCACAGAGCTCAGCCTGAGGCCATTCCAACACATCTCCTCACTGCAGGCATACACTGCAGCCTTCCTGCCCTACAGCGCTAATTGTGCGTGCTCCGAACATACCAGTTAAAATAAACAGAGGTTAAAGGTCATCTGTGACTGATGGCAGCTGTGACAGAGCGAAACTCTGACACCTAGTTTCATAAAGAATAAATAAAAAAATAACCCTGCTCCGATAAGCTTAAGTGCCCATACTTTCACCAAATGTGATGTCATAATATTGTTGTTTGTTCTATGTGTGATGTCATTAATGCTGTTGCTCGTTCTGTATGTGATCCGCAGAGCTGAGGATGATGTCACAGGGGAGGTTTGCCAGTCTGCCCCGAAACGTCCACACGGACCGCCAGTGCTCTCTGGCCTCCTCCATGGATCTGCTCAGCAGTCGACCACCTGTTCTCGACGTGGAACCCAGGTTCCGGGGCGTCTCCATCCATGGAACCCTACCCCGTAAGAAGAAGGGCTCCTCACCGGCCTGGGCTTTGGACACACGTGGCCACACGGGCACCCTGCCTGCCCGCTCGCACCTGCGGTCCCCCCAGCTCGTCCACAATGTCATCGTGGAACACGGGCCCCCACCAGCTGACATGGAGTACCCTCCCACCAACAGGTGACTACAGCCCACACCCTTTCTTGCTCATGCTCTCGTTACGTCATTCATTTTGCTTATGAAACACGATCCCAGAAAGTTACGATTAGAGATGGCGACACCTGCAAAGTTTTGGAAACAAGCTGTGAGCTGTAAACACTGTCAGATCCTGCTGAGATGTGGTCCTTGGTATTAGTGACTCCCTCCCACCCTCCATCCATCCATCCATCTTCCAAATGCTTCTCCTGGCCAGAGTCATGGCTCAGTATAATATCCATCAATCCATCCATTTTCCAACCCGCTTATCCTACTGGGTCGCGGGGGGGTCCGGAGCCTATTTCGGAAGCAATGGGCACGAGGCAGGGAACAACCCTGGACGGGGGGCCAGCCCATCGCAGGGCACACTCACACACCAGTCACTCACACATGCACCTCAGTATAATATATGAAGAGCAAATTTCCAAAATGTTTTCAAGAAAATTTCTGTGGACTTTGAGAGTTTTGAAAATAAACAAAAGCTGTTCATTGGATTTCTTGAGGAGTGAGTGCATTTTGGTTTGCATATGATTTGTAACATATGATATGGAAGCCTGAATATAGGTCTTGTCTATCTCAACTCAGAATAAAGAAACAAACAAACAAACAAATAAATGAACTGATTTATTTAGAAAATTTGCTCTTTTTGCAGTATGCAACGTTTAAATATGTAATTTGTGACACACCCCTCACCGACATCCTTGTCAGGTCATGTCCCTCTCCATGAAAGATTACTAGTACTAACAACGACAAATAACCAACTGTCTCAAGACATTAATGTCCTTTCGAAACCAACCCTGGATTTTCAAAGGCTCTCTTTAGAAGGGCAAAGCATCTCAATGTAAATTTTGAAAATCAAAATGATATGTCAGACGTCAACAGCAGAAAAGACAAAACAAACTTCAGGCTCTTGGGTAGAAAGGCCAAGTGGCTCTTTGCCCACTGTGAATCTCAGGCAGATCCTTCAAATGGCACCCAGGCTTGTCTTACTGGCACACTAACAAGGTTGCCTGAGATGTAATCACTGTCCGCTAGTCAGCACTGGCTCACAGTCTGGTCTGCTTCATGCTTCATCCTGTCTCAACCAAGTCAGTCAGCGACACTGGCCAGATGTTATCTGGAGTGAATTGGATCCAGTAAAGTTCCAAACCCTAAGACAGCGCCCCATTGGCCTGGAGAATGGGAGTGTCCCATTTCTGCTTTGTGTCATCCTGTTCATCCAGGCGTTCACCTGCAATGCTAGTCCTCAGTTCCATCTTAAAGCAGTAGCTTCAAACATGTTAATCTAAGATGCAACAGCTCTTTGAGGATGAAGGAAGTCTTGGCTTTCAAAGCAAATCTGAAAAACATTAATCAGTCCTAATCACCAAAAGACCAAAAAAGAATTAATGACCAAAAAAACAAAACATAGATATTGATAAGTGCAATATATGAAGTGTTATTTTTATGATACATGTATGCTAAAATTTTCATGCTAATCTACTACTTCACCTGTATTAGCAGACAAAAGACTTTAAAGTATTGTAGAGATGTAGAGGTTTGTTTTGGTCTTTGTCACTTTGGTGCAGAACTGGCCCAGACAGAGACCCAAATATTAGCCCCCAGACCGTTAGCAGAGATAAGACAGACTCTCCGAGTGTCGGCTCAGAGTCGCTCTCCTGACAGCCCTGTGGGCGTTGAGCATTAGACAGGCACTGTGTGGCTGGACTCCGGCGGCCGTGAGCAACGTCAGGAGCCGTGAGCAACGTCAGGAGCCGTGAGCAACGTCAGGAGCCGTGAGCAACGTCAGGAGCACCTTCTCACTGATTACGTTTTCCCAGTTATTGGCCATGTGACATTTAAAGGTTAGCGGAGAAGACATTTTGTTCTGTATCCAGCAAAGCAGTGCCTCTGGTACCATGATGATGATAATGGACCAAGGCCACGAAATAAATCTCCCCATATAGACTAACGGTGTTACCGATGACCTCATATGAAACCTGGGTTTCTGTGACGACCGCCCTCCCTCCCCACCCCCTGTCGGCTGCATACGGCGCCAGGGAGCGGCGCTGCCATTTAACAGCAGCAGAGACACCAGCACCTAGGCTTGGAGCGGGAGGCAAGGCGGGGAGGCACGGGGGGGTTCTAAGGGGGGTCCCAAGGTGCGGTCGCTTCTTCAAGGATCTGATGGCACCTTCTGAAAAGGCAAGCTTTCATATTTCACATGAAGCGCAGCTCAGGTAATCCTAGAAGCAGACAGAGGAAGCTAACAGTTCAGATAAATGTTCAAAAGGCACTTTATCTGCTACCCCTAACGGGAGTTACAGCTTAAGATGGACACTTCTTGCCTTGCAGGTCGGATGCTGTGTTTAGTGTATGAGGTAGGACCTTTGTTTACCCGGAGGAGAACATCAGAGTCTACAAAGTCTATTAGCAATTAGCGATGAGGTGCACAGCTAGGAAACACCATTGTTCCTTTTCACTGTCCTACTCATGTTCTCTAGCATTCAATGTTCAACTGATTACTTTTTAAAATTTTTGTTAAACACACGCTGGTTTTGATTCTGGTGAAAAAACATTTTCCATTTTATTTGAACATATGATTTATCCACTTGTTGACAATTCATAGTGCAATTTGATTTTCTTCTTATTTAATTATTTTTCAAATATTCGGATGTTTTGCACTGGTAGGAACTTAAAAGAAGAGTTTTTTTTTATTTTTTTGTGGTAAAAATAAAAATAAACTGCCAAATACTGTGTAGATTATAAGATCATGTAATAAGTCTTGGACTCTTAATACTGGTAATACATATCCTGTTACAGCTACTACTGTGAGGTAAAAATTGGTGGCGGTTCAGTCCAGCCTGCAGAACTAGTGGATAAATTTAATTTTGACAGAGAGGGATTCGGACATTTCTAACAATTTAAATCCTGTTGAGACTATTTGGTCTCTTTTCTGGAACTTGTGATCCGATTTGTCAATTTTAATGTCATACAAAGGTACTCCAAAGACGATGCATGTGTCACAACCCCCCCCAAGCTCTCTGGGCTGTGATCTCTCTCTTTTTTGGTTCTAGCAGTACCGAGCTCGTCGTTCCTTTTGTATACAGTCCAGGCTTGCTGCAGAAAGGCAACAAAACTCTTTCTAGCAGAATCAAGGTTAAGGACAGAAAGTAGGTTAGACAGAAAGTGAAGCTGGACGTCCAAAACACTGCAGGCAAATAAGAGTGTTTGCGTGTGTTTCTCACTGCCGTAACTGGATGTTTTGTGTGCCGTTGGGAACGCCGAGTGTTGATGGAACAGCCTGCAGGGATTCTGGTGTCATACTGTCCTTTTCTGGAAAGTTGTCTTAATGATATCGGAAATAATCACCAAAGACTCAAGGCCAGCTTTGTGGCGTGAAGAGCGCTCTGGCACCTGATGTCTGCCGTCGATGACTGGCGAGCAGCCGGCCTTTGTGACTAAGGGCCAGGTGCTGCTTCCCATATCTGCCTCCATGTTCAGAGCTTTGTGTAAAGACGGTTACCGACGTGGCGCTGAGGCCTTTATCAGCCCAGTGCTCACACAGGATGTCAGATGGCACCTGGGGCTGCAGGCAGCGCGTCATGCTTACGAGAAACGAGAGCAGAACCTCGCAGAAAGCGCCAGGCTCCAGATATTCATCTGCATTACGTTTACATTTTTAAATTTATATTTACACTTTTGTCCAAAGCGATAGCAAGCAGATCAATTGTGACGGTCATGTGATGGCGATAGGTCGTACATGTGCTTAATGAAATGTGGCCTTAACTTTTAAGAGAAACAGTAGTTTCCATGGAATCCAAGGCATGTCCTGATTATTTACTCATCCATCTTCCACATGCTTATCCTGAGCAGTTATGGGAGGCCTGGAGCCTATCCCAGATAGCCCAGGGCAGAGGATGGGGGTATACCTTGGATACCAGCCCATCACAGAACACATATACAACAGGAAAGTCAGAGATGCCAATTAGCCTAACTGCCTGCCTTTGGACTGTGGGAGGAAACCTGGACGATGCTTGAAGAACGTGCAATAAAATGGAAGTGGCATATAAAATTTTGCTAGCAGAATATTTTAGAAAAAACCTGATTCCCGAAGAGCTGTTCTGGACATGCTAGCTATCGCCTGTTTTGGAGAGCGGCTCCCCCTGCTGCCAGAGTTATGTGATGACGTGGGAGAGTGAGCCACAGTAAGACCCGAATGCTGCCTTACCGTGAAAATACACGTGTCAGAATCGGCGTTCCTTAAGAGGCTGTCTGAACACGAACGCGGACGCATGGCTGTGAGCAGGTTATCATTTACAGCCCGCTGCCTCCCAGTGCTGATCATCAGGTCAGGCGGTGAGGGGTGGCAAGAGTCAGTGGTCAGGCACAATACCAGTTTATTTTCTGCAGCACAATACAGTGGTTGCTTGGCGCAAATACAAGCGGAAAGAAAAGCTCTTTTGTTTGGCTAACCCTTCATTACGTTCTGTGGGAAATGTCCATTTGTGCATAAAAGGCCCAAAACAGAAGGACATTAAACAGGATATTTTAAATCACAAGGGCTCTTTTTCAGGCCGAACCTGACGATGGGGTCAGGAAGAGTCCCGTCCCAAACTCTCACGTGGGGTCTTGCAGAGACACACATCATAAAACCTGTTTTTTTTTTTGAGCGGTGTGACTTCAATGAGGAACCACTATGAACTTTATTCGCTGGGACTGTTACGCCCAGCCACCCACCCTGAGGAAAATAAAGGCAGGTTTTTGTGTAAGAGGAGATGAAAGAATCATAAGGTTTGAGCTCGAAGTTTGTAGATGAAAGCTGAACGTGTCCTGTGCGGGTGACGGGAGCAGACTTCTGGAGCGTGCAGCAGGACCTGCATTGCATGCTGGGAGAATGACCAGGCGCTCTGTCGTCCTGAGGCTTCACCCACCTGTTTTCTGACAATATGATTACTGAGAGAAAAGAACAGGATGTTATGAGTAGGGCATATAGGTAAGTTACCTTAGGGTCATTTACCCATTAGTCGAAGTTAATTCTGATTTATGCAAACATAACTGTTTACTGACATTTCCTGGCTGTTTTTTTCTGTTTGTTCTTTGATTGTTTTTGTCCCCCAGCCTTGTGGGAAATGTTGTGTAAGAATCTTTGGATTAATATTCCTGATCACCGTTTCAGGATGTGGGACATGAATTCTAATTCTCTGTGTTTAATGTTAAAGAGGAGCTACATGTAAAGAAGAGGAACAGGAAGCTAAAGTAAACAGGCTTTTTATTCAGACCAATAGCAGTTATCTTTGTCAGTATTATGATCTTTAATGGGTCTGCTTCCTTTCATCCTATGAAAAGGTTTTTTTATTCACCAGATAAGTTGTCATTTTAGAACCTTTTAGAGAGAGTGTTTTTTTTGAGAGGGAAGGTCTGTCCCTCTCTTATACGGTTGGCAGGGGGCAGATTTGCAGTTTCCCGCTGAGTGAGAGATTGTACGGCCGTGTGAATTAGCACTTGTGGACTGTGAGCGGGGGGAACGCGTACCTGCGAGGGGCAGTACTCAGCCTCCCAGTGTCGCAGTGCATGTCAGGAGGGACACACGCACTCCCGGAATGCCTCTGGATCCCAGCACCTAAGGGAATCTTCTCTCTCCCCTGCAGGGACTGGCAGATCCTGGACCCCACCATGGACTACGTCAAGGTAAGATGGATACCGCTGACTGGGGGGAATATTCAGGCAGCCCTGTGCTTCTACATAACACCTGACAAAAAGCCTTTCTTTAAAACAAGTTTATTAATGATAATATCCTCATAGCATCAGTTTTTTTTACATCTAGAACAGGGATGTAGGAAAAAAGTTCAAAATGGTAGCATTTTTCATCTCTCAGGCTGTTTGGTTGCCTAAAAGCTTCTATTGTTATTCACTTAGAAATGCTAATGAACCACATTCATCCTATAGCAGCATAGATAGACCAAAAGGCCCAGCATTTTCATCCCATAAGATGAAGACTCATTGTCATAGACATGTAGACACACGTCTGGCTATACAATCGGATGTTGCCCAAACACATTGTGTGGTGTTTTGTGTAAGATGATGTTTTGAGGCTGTATGCACAGCCTAGTGCACATGACTGGAAATAGTCTATTTGCTGTTTGTATTATAGGCTGAATTACTACCTAGATGGATGGTTTATACAGGTAATAAATCAAGTGTAATGAACAGAAAACACTTTAAGTGCACTTTCAGATTGGTATAGCTTTAGCTAATCGGAAAAACAACCTCCCTCCTTTAATTAAAACATCATTTAGATCAACTTCTGTGGTTAGAAAAGGAGGCTTTTACAGAATGAAAAGATTATTTAAAGAAGTAATTATTCAGACAGGGCTAGTAGCTGTTAGCTTCGTTTATGTTGCTGCAGTAACAGACAAAGCGGGGGGCAGGAATGTGATTGTGATCACTTTTATGCAGGACCGTTTTCTTTTGAGAAGACCCGCTAGGTGATCTCAGATTACATTACAGAGAGAGGATAGTTTAAATAAAATAAGTTATGCCTTTTTGGGAGCACAAAACAACCATCTAAGTCATAATCAGATGATTCCAAGATGCTATGAATGCGAAATATCTATTTGACTTACCAAAATGGCATTGTTATGAGCATTCATTGTTGGTTCTGAATATTCATGCTTTTAGCTACTGTACTTTTCTGAATGACATGACAGGTCTTGTTATTAACCTGTTATGTTGATCATGGATACAAAGCGTTTGTTTGCAGACACACACACACACACACACACACACACACATTCATATCTTTGTGGGGACCGTTCATTCATTTCTATGGTAAAAACTCTAATCCCAACAATGACAACCTTAACCCCAACCCAGCCCTAACCTTAACCATAAGTTACCAAACAAAATACAAAACTTTTGGCATTTTTAGTTGCTTGAGTACAGTGCTCGGCTGCAGAGGTGCCGCAACTAATTGCTTGCTATTGCTGATCACTGGAAGTCTCTCAAACGATGGGCGGTGCAAATATACCAGGTGGGGGCAAAAAAAAATTGACTGCTTGAACAGTTCAGTATGCTATTTGTTATTTATCTTCCTTTGAAATGTAAGTAATAAATTTATCGTGGAGTGGTGATTGTGCCCTACGATGCGTTGGCGCCCCATCCTGGGTTGTTCCCTCTGGGATAGGCTCCGGAACCCCCGCGGCCCTGAATAGGACAAGCAATTTCAGAAAATGGGTGGATGGATGGATGAATGGATGGAAGGAATCACAATAATAAGACTTGAACTGTGGCATCATTTATCAAAGTTCCCCTAGACAAAATGGGCCAGTGTTGGGTATAAAACTCTCGGGCTGAAAATGAGTCGCGCTGTACGCCTGGCGGGAACGGCAACGTAGATTCCCGTGGACTGTCCGCGTCGCACGGTTTCGGTCCGAAGCCCGCCGCTTGATTTGTGCCGGCCTGAATTTGAGCACTGCCCCAGCGCTGCCTGATTTGCGAGCGGTGAGTGTCACTGCTGTGCCCCGTCGCTGGGCCGTGACCTCTCCCAGCCATTTGAGATGCCAGCAGCTGCTTGCTCTCCCCAGTCTGCCTCTCCTTTCAGCCTAGTGTGAAAAGCAAACCTTGACGGTGCTTGGTAACCTCACGGGAAGGGCGGCAAACAAACAGGCAGCCGGAGGGCGTCGCGAGGTGAGGCACGGGCTGTAACTCACTGGTGCTCTCGTCAGCCGGCTAGCTGACTGTCCACAAGGCCTGTGAGTTTCTTGTATCCTACAAATAAAACTTGCCTGGCTTTAGCTTAGCGGATAGAAAAACAGCTTTAACAGCAGGCTTCTGCTTCACACTCAGCAGCAGACTTTCACACTTCCAAATATTCAAAGTACGGCATTAAATCAATGTTCTTGCATGTGGTGTGAGGTTTCTCTTGGACAGCCGGGTGTCATATGTGACAGACCTGTACCAGGCCGGCCTACAGTGGCCAGGAGAAGCTGGACCTGCCAGCTGAATCTTCTAGAATGGGGCGGGTAAGGTAATTTGTATGGGTGTGAGAGAAATAGGAGCATGTCGATGCATTCTACATCAAGGCTCCTAACATCTGCTGGAAGCGGCCCCTTATCTGAGCGCGGCGTCAGTCTAAAGCTTGGAGTGCTCACAAAGGCCAACTTAACTGCACGTTATGGAAATTGACAGGTGGCCCCGGCTTTGAGTATAACCTTCTCCTAGCTGATGAGAGACTGATTAGAGATGAGAGGAAATTATGTTTGAGGCTTTCAGTTGTAAAAGCACTGCTGACGGCGTTTGGTGAGTATAGTCCCGGTGATTATCCCTCAGCGTGTAGTCTGGGTTATTGCTTGTGTGTGCAGATTTCATGCTTTGTGTTTTTAAGGACCGATCCTGTGATATTCTCCTTATCTTGAGTATAAAGTATGTATGCTAAACAAACGTTACGCCAGTCACCTTGGAATGAAAAGACAAGAATGGACACTTTTCACAACAAAGGATAAATGATCTGGCAAAATGTCTGTTTTTCTCTATAACAGAGCATAATATGGTGATTACTGAGGGAAAGTGTCAGATTGCTGTTGTCTAGTTGCCTCTTCTAACCGAAACACAGAGGATACAAGGTGAGGCCACGCACTCTGTTCAGGGCCAGCAGGACTGACCGCAGTGCCACAGAGAAGGAGTATCATGGCTTTTGGTTCAGTCAGCAGAAGGTGGAATTCACAGGGTGCTTGCAGGCCGGGGTCACGTTTGGCCGCGACGTTCAGCCAACATCCGGGAGAGTGGTGAGGGAACACAAGGTGGCCTGAGACAAACGTTTCTCTGTATCATTTTAGGAAGTTGCCGAAAATATGATCACCATGATATTCCCAGAAAACATGACAGCGGCAAACAATTCAATATTGTTGCCTGTTTGTGCGTCATTCTTCACCCATAGTTGAAAAGGTAACAGTATAATAGCCTTTAAAAACATTTCTCCATGCAAAATTCATGAGTATGTAATATCAGATTCAAATATGCCTGTTTCTCTTCATAGCACTGAAATTACTGAGCAACTAAAATGACTTTTTAGATGCAGGTAGAAGAATGTATCTGAGGAGACAAAACATCAAGATATTGATGTTCTGAAGCCGTTTCCTGTGGCCTGGAGATGTGGGGTTAAAGAGTGTGCTGGTCAGGGTTAGGTCAGCATCGGTCACGTTCGTAGAGCCGGCGACTGAGGGAATAAAGCCTCCCGCCGTTGCTCACACGCGAACACTGAGGCTATAATCGGGCTCAGAATCAACGAGGCAGGACCGTCGCGTGTGAAACTCTCGTTGCTTTTTTGCAAATTAGAAGTGAGCATTATCATCAAAGAAGATCTTCCAGGCGGGAGAGTGGAAATGGCTTGAGGAAGCTTCAGCGCCTAAAAATATGATTCTGGAACAGGGTGGGACCCCCAAGGGAAATGTTACTGTACAGAGCTGAGAAACGACAGAATCGTGCATCCCGTTTTATGAAGGCGTTCCAGCACTGATTGTGTTTAATTGAACTGCATGCATGCAGAGCGTAGAGCATGCCTGCGGTCTTGTACTCCCATAAAAAAAAAAAAAAAAAACCGAAAAAATAAAGCTGCCTAGGTCAGATTCACTGTCCCAAGAATGAGTGCAGAAACACGAACCCAGCATGTGAAATGCCGCTCTCTGGACCAGCGCCAGGCAATGTCCCGAGATGAACCGGGCTTTAGCAAAGCTACTTGGCGAAATGCGTACTGGTTTCCATGACGTTGTGGTTAGTTGGGTGTGCAAAAGCTAATTTATATGCTTATCTGTAAATAAACACGGCCTGTGAGAAATGCTTTGGCAGGGGAAATTACATTTTTCTTACTTTTTTTTTTTAACTTTAAAATGTGTTTCATTGCATCAAGGGAATTACAAATAGCTGTGATTCTTGTTTTGCTTCCGCTTCTCTATTGTCTAACATGTGCTGTTCTTTTTCTGCATATGGCACAGATCGAGCTGGATTGATGGTATGTAGTGAGCCCGCTATGCAGTGAGCGTTAGCTTGTCATGAAAGAGCAGCGGGAAACAATGGCTCTCTGTCTGGCCTGCGGGGTTTACAGCTCTCTCTGAACCCAAATAATAATGGAGCCTTTGGCCATCAGTGCGGCCCATTCTGCTGGAGCAGAAACGTGCCTCTTTTGTGACCAGTAGACTGTGGACAGACGCAGAGGGATCTGAGACAGTCTCTGTCAGTAGGAGGCTGTCCCAGGGACCATTAGACACCTCTATGCAAGCCTCAGTCCTGTCGATCGAGCTACTTCTCACAATACAACAAGTCTTCCTCCGGAACCGGGCTTCTGTACACTCAACACATCTGTTGCTCTCCCTGCTAAAGCTTCATTTGTTTGCCGTGGGGAAATGACACACTTTGGGTCATGTGTCAGAAGCGGGACACCGGCATTCAGATAAATAGATGGGTAAATTTTACTGTAATTATGTTCGTCATACGGCATGAGAAGCCAACACCAGTTGGGGTTTTATGACTTATGAACCTATAAAACTGGCAGTGGCAGGTGCTCCTCAGGACAAAGGGTGCCCATTTCAATTTAGCGTTTCAAGCCATGGTTTCCCAGCTTTGATCTGCGTAATCTGCAGGCATCTCTCTCCAACTGCCCAGTAAAATTCAAAAAAAGAAAAACAAAAAACTTGACCGAAAGAGGGACAGCTCCTTCTAGTGGTGTGAAGTGGACTTTTCATGAAAGGCCAAAGCTTAGGAGAATCTGACACTTCCCGAGTTCCTGTCATAAGTCAGAGTCACTAGAACGATCACTTAAAATAGTTTGGCAAACTGATTAAAAAAAAAAAAATCATCATTTCATCATCCAAATCATGTTTCTTCCACCAAAACTCAGTATGCCGTTTACTCTTATTAGGTGTAAACTGAACAACTTTTATTATGTGAAACAGTGAAATCAATCTGCAGAATCAAATTTTTCAATCCTGCCTCCTTCTAATCACAGACACAACATCCACACCAACAGACCCACAGACCACCGGCAAAGACAGAATGATACATTATTAATTCCAAAGGGAAACTGCAAAAAGTCAAGAGTGGGGTTCAAATCCACGACCTCAGCATTATTAATGCTACAACTGAGCTAACAGGTCATGGACGCAATGGGTAATATGAATATAATACCATATTATTATAAAAACCATATAAGGCAGACAGGTGAATGTGGCTTAGAGTGGATCCCATAGGATAGATATACATATTTGGTGATGCTTGTAGGTTCTGAGTGCAGAGCAGGTGTGGGTACCGCTGAGTTTCATTATTACACAGTGTGTCATTATTACACAGTGTGTCATTATTACGCAGTGCTCAACTCTGTGAACTCAGCAGCATGATTCAGTGAACGCTGTTGCTGTTTTCATCTGGCAGAGTCGTGCCATTTCTCAGGCCTTGCCGTCGCCTCCCTGAGAGGGCCGACGTAGCGGGGACGCCCTGCGAGCTGTGAATCCCCGCAGCCTCCGGCAGGATGCCCTTTCCCAGGCTACTTGTGTACATTTGATTTACTTCCAGGCGGCTGCCGCTTTATTGAGCGCAATTAAGTTGTTTAGCAGGTTTCCCCTGGGACAGCATTCCTTCATTTTAGGAGGCTGCACCAGCCGAGCCAGCGTCTGTATTTACACATTATGAGCCTTCTAAAGGAGACGGGAGGCTCATGGCACACTGTAAATAACCCCATCCAGACCTCTGACCGCTTGCAGGCACACCCATCCCAGCGGGCTCGCGTATATAACCACAGCTGCAGACTCATCTTTATGTTTTGACTGAACATAAGTAGAGATTCAGAAGCGGACAGCAGCTTTGAAAAGGGAGGCGTGTGGCTCCAGGCGCCGGCCTCAGGCACCACGGGCCGCGCTTTGAAGGCTCCAGCAAGGCCGCACTCTCGCTCCGAGCTCTCTGAGCCCCCTCTGCTGCCTGGTGTGGCACC
>JAODLC010000036.1:24094083-24122892 GCA_026781145.1 Hippopotamyrus pictus | reverse complement strand
GTCGGTTTGCTGAGAGGTCACTGTAGGCAGTAGCGAGAGGGGAGGAGACGGGAGAGAGGAAGGCGCTCGCGACGAGCCGTGGCTCTGAGGACGCTCAAGCCGCCCGTCCTTCCTGTCCATGTGCAGTTCTCTAGGGACAAATGCATCATGGAGGGCCCCCCGGAGAAGCTGCGCAAGGAGCTGGAGGAGGAGCTGAAGCAGGCCAGTGAGGAGCCCCGCAGCCATGCCTGGTACCACGGCGCCATCCCCAGACAGGTATGAGCGGGACAAGTGGGTCCACCAAGTGGGTGGGGGGGGGGGTCAGACTCAGAGAGCGAATGCAAAATGATTTGGCTCCTGAAGACTGACTTGTACGCGGCTTTTTCCCGGTTCACTAATAACACGTGTGCCAGCCGTCTCTCATGTGGCCCCGCCAACTCTTCAAGCTCTTTGTGGAAAAACAATGAAACGAGACATGGGCTGCCGTGCACCCCCCCCGGTCCGGGCCGTCCGTGAAACGCGATGAGCCCCGGCGGAGCGTCCCGGCTGAGGAGGGGGCCTCCGGATTGACCATGGCAACGGTGTGGTGTCCCATTGCAGGCTTCTGCTGATTTCATTAACGGGGAATTCATGCCGCATCATCCATCACACAGCAGGGCCACCCGTCTATCCGAGGCCAGGGGGGGCAGCATCCAGAGAGAATGCCACCGTTCGGGGGGGGGGGGGGGGGTAAAGGATTAGAGATGGCAAAAAGATGAAAAGGGCAAAGAAAGGAAATGATAAAGAAATAACCTTTTCTAGAACTTCAAAGTTTGCTTTGCACGGGCCCACAGCTGACGAGGGGTGTAGGGAGTATGACGGTCACCTCCAGCGGTGCGTTAAAATGGCCCCTTTGACAAGATCTGCCAAAAGAAGGTCTGGTGTGTGAGATAAAAAGTAAAAGGGGGATGAAAAGGATGAGTTTGGGCGAAGGCTTCCGGCAGCTGAAGGTGACAGGCCCCTGCTCAAAAACAAGCCCAGGAGCTGAGAGGAATATTTATAACTTTAGCAAGATCGGGGGGCTCGTCTAAGAGAACACGTGAGGAGACATTTAGGCAACCTTACCTGTGCTGCTGTGGGAAAGCCAAATTTGGGGCATGAAAAATCAGCCAAGCAGCCTGCGGACAGTGACGATGATTATTGTTATCACACAGCTCCCTACAGACTGATGATTGTAGCCGCAAAAAACAGAGATAGTGATGTCAGCTGTGCGAGCAGACCTTGTATGGTATCAGTGAGTCATATAACCACAAACAATTATAACCACTGACTAGCTGTGTACTTGGTGACCGGTCGTTGTGGGATACATCTTCTTATCGGTTACCAGGTAACGTGTACGTAGCTCTACCACTGTAAACACTTTATCCATCAAAAAGAATTAAATATACAGTATACTTTCTTTGAAAACTTGCCCAGTACTTTGATACCACGAACTGAATTAAAATGCCTTCCTGGTATCCCAGCACCTTTGCACTGTAGCTGTAGCTGTTTTCCTTGCCAGCTGACACTCTTTACCTACCTCTCAGGCCTTTCACTGCGCTTTTCACCTCAACCTTGCGCTTTCAGCAAGCGCATTCAGCCGCAGACGGCTGGCGGTCTCTGCCCAGCTGCCGGACACAGGAACCTTCCGGTGAGAGTGAACAGAGAGGCTTTGGGCTGGTCTTGATGTGACAACACTGACTGATTACTGCCGATGTTGCTCTGCCACAAAAGACAGTATTTCCCACGTGTTGCTGCCTAAACAAACTCTGCTATCGAGTCCCCGATTCCCCTTGGAACTGACCCATACCGCCTCAGATGAGGTTCTTACCATTTCTTTAACCCTTGTTGGCTGCATCCTAAAATTCATGTTCACCGACAAGACGAAGGCAGCTGTATTTCAATCAGGGTGAGTAAGATTCAGACAGTATATGAGATGATCCATGTTTTTCCCCTCCTGTCTTTAAAGGCAGAGTGACGTTCCGCATTTTGCCACTATGTCATACGTAACAAACGCATGATGAGTGATATCAGCCTGCACTGGATGCTCAGGGACAGGCGAAGGACAGTGAGCCGCGTAATGTCACAAAGCAGGAGGTGAAGTGCAGCCTGGTGTCAAAGTGCATGTAGGTTATGTGGGTACGTGGGTGACGGGGAGGGGGGGGCGGGGGCAGTCACGTAGTCAAGGGGCGAAGCAGCTCCCCACCATATCATCCACAAAAAAACAAGCAAATGACAATATTGGCCTTAATTTCAGGGAGAATTTATGAATATAGTCCCTCCATCTCTATGGACCAAGCACCGTCCATGAAGTCGATCTGAAAATTTGAACACAGGATACTTAAACTGGGTTAATAAAAATAAAATAATTATACAGTGCAGACTGGAGGGGGTGTAAAATGGGGCTGATTGTGACCGGGGGAGGCGGTGGCACAGGGTTGGGTCGCTGGCGTTCCTCTCCCTCGCACGGTAGTAATGTTTCACGGCCACACCCTTTTTTTCTTTTAGTTACAAAACACTTTTATACCCTCCTTGCCCCCCCTTGGAAAACAAGGCAGCCGCTTTGTTTATCTTAATCCAGTTTAATAGCCTCCCTCCTGGCAGGAGCCTTATTATGAAAAGAAAGTATAAAATCTCCACATTTAATTAAAATATCAGCCCCTCTACAAAGTAGGATTATATAACCTATAACCAGGGACGGACATAACTAGTACGCAAGTACGCATTCACCTTTAAAAACGATACATGCGACAATCGATTGTGGTAACAGTCTAAATGTGTACTTATTTTATGTGCATTTTATGTACCAGTTATGCCAATCCCTGCCTATAAATACTGAAATTAATCTGGAGGCCCAGGGTTGAAAATACACACTGGGACACCCCAGTTTTTAGTTGATGCCAGATGTCCAGGGCTGAGGGTCATGCCCCTTCAGAGCCCAAACACTATTCAAATAAGTTGGTTTGGAAAAGCAGTCGCCACGGTAACAGCCTTTAAGAAAGCAACAGGTGACTATTTGGTATTGAAAGCATTAAATGAAAAGGAAACAAACTGAGTTGAATGTAAACCTGTGTGACCCTTCAGGTTGCGGCGACCCTGCTGCAGAGGGACGGGGACTTCCTGATTCGGGACTCCGTATCCAGCCCAGGGAACTATGTGCTGACCTGCCAATGGAAAAACAGTCCACAGCACTTCAAGATCAACAGAAAGATGGTGGCGGCGAGCGAGGCCTACTCACGGGTGCAGTATCTCTTTGAGAGCGAGGGCTTCGACAGTGTGCCCGCCCTGGTGCGCTACTACGTGGGCAACCGTAAGCCTGTGTCGGAGGTGGTGGGGGCCATCATTTTCCAGCCCATAAACCGGGTCCTTCCACTGCGCTGCTTGGAGGAGAAGCACGGGGCAGCACCCATCCGGCAAGAGCCCGCCGCGACGGAACGGAAATGCCTGCCCACCAAACGGCTCAGCCTGAACATCGCGAACGGGCACGGCCACGACCACCCCCTGACCCGGGGGAACCTCCTGAGGTGAGGCCCCCCCAAGCAAGGGAGGTGAAAGGGCACCAGCACGTCAAAGGCCATTCCACAGAAATATGACTTTCACATACATACAGTATATATTGTTCATACTTCAAATCGATACCAAGTGACACTTATTGGGCTTTTGGCAGTAGTAAAATGTGTGCTTCTCCAGGCGTATAAATCAGAGTCAGCAGTTGGCAGTTTCATACAGTTCCCAGAGAGCATTTTGCAATCAAATGAACCATAAATATTTTAGTCTGATAGCAGCAGAATTCATGGGAATGCACTGCACAGTTTACTACACGTAGAGCGCTCCAATGAATAAAAAACATGCTGCGTATCGAGGGAGACACCTCACAGGCTGATGAACAGATTGACCTAGTAACTGGCGGACTGGAATTCCCTTTAAGTAATTAAACATATCATAACACTGGAATCTGTGGATGCCCTTAAAAGTTTCTAGGAAGGTTTTTTAAAAACCTGCAGTATAACTGATAGTATTTTGTTCCAACAGCATATAAACAACAGGACTATAACCAACACACATAAGTACATGTCTAGGATAAACCAAGGACCTCAAACTAGGAGAGCCAGTGCAGAAGCCAGGACAAACGACGACAGAAAAGCCCAACAAATTACAAGCTTCTATTTACATTACATACATTTATACACGATGTATTAGGTTCAGGCTTTTTTGGGATTTCCTTGCTTGCTGTTGACGGCAGAGAGGACGGGAGAGCTCTCCATGCTGAAGTGCGCGGTCATGTCCGTCACTGTCCCCCCACAGGAACAAGGACAAATGCGGGAGTCAGCCGGCGTGTCTGAACCACGTGCAGGAGAGACGTCGGCCGCTGAAGACTCACCAGTCTGAGAGCTTCCTGCCACTTGGTGAGAGTTACTTCACGTCCTCTCTGATGAAGCAGCGTACTCAGCAGTTAGGTGTAGCTCGTTCGCAAACCCGGCAGAAAAACAACACGCTAGTGTTACGTAGGAGACTTTAAACACCTCCCTTTAGAGACTTACAGGTCTTTGCAACCCTGAAACAAGAAAACATGATTTTTATGATTCATAAAAATGTGGGCCTCTCAAATCACTTCATTTTCATTATTCATAGTAAACGACTTAGGTCAAAAGTGTATGATTAAATGTTTTATAATTATAAAGTCTGTACTGTAATTATAATACTGCATTTGCTTTCTAACTAGATCAGATCAGAAGCAAGAGAACTTGTCATTTGTGCATGGTCATTCAAATTGCAGCCCGCTGTTGTGTTGGGCAATGGACTAGTAATCTTGGTCGTAGCCTCCAAACAGAAATCTATCCAGACACTGAAGAAACTATTTAATCCAAGAGCAGAGGAATGGCTGTAAGTTTCACAAATGGCTTTATCTCCCAGGTTGCAAGTCACTGTCCCAGACCCAGTCCCATCTCATGGATTCCCATTCGAGCCCCAAGTCTCCCGTGTTTAGGACGGGCAGTGAGCCTGTTCTCAGCCCCACTGTCCCACGAAAGCCCTGTTTCGAGATGTATGCTGGACAAGCGATCCGAGGCTCGGATAGCCAGCTGTACCCCAAGCCGCCCCCAAAACCCAGCAAAGTGCCTTCCACCAAGATTCCTCGCTCCCCACGGCTACATCCCATCGCACCTCCGGCTCCTCCAAAGATGCCCCAGAAGCCTCCACAGCAGCTGAACCCCGAGCCGGGCGCAGAATGGGACAGAGCCACTGAGAAGCACCCCAGTGACGGTTACGTGAAGCGGCTGAGGGCAGACGAGGCGAACAAGAGCTGCCCCGTGACAGCGGAAGCCAGCATGTCCTGTGGCTCGGTCAACCGCAGCTCGTACCACAGAGCCATCGAGGCCCTGGAAGACAGCAATGAGGAATGGAGCGCAGACAGGCAACACCTGGATCCGCTGGAGATTAAGATGGAGAAAGAGGAGGAGCTAATGGAGGTGAAGGCAAGGGTCTTCAAGCGGCCTACATTTGAGACGACTTCCGCATTCAGGCCTGCAGAGTTCGAGACCAGGCTCCTCCCCCCTGAGAACAAGCCCCTGGAGATGTCTGTGCTGAAACAGGCCAAGCAGCTTCTGGTCTCTCAGGACCACAGGACCATCGCCAAGACCCTGCTGTATGCTGACAGCCAGGTACCCATTACTGCTTGAGACCACCGCAGACTGCTCTCCACAGTCTGAAAGAAGAAGCCCTTGACTGACTAGCTAGCAGTGATATTATTAATTCTGAAAAATAAAAGAACAGTAAAAAGCCTAGAGTCTTGTTTGGTTTTACATTATTGTGGAATAAAGTTGGAATTCACTGTGCTTTTCAGTAAGTGGGAACTCGTGGTCAGCAACACAAAGTCCTTAATTGTGACCAAAGCATCTTATGAAATTGGTAGTAACATAAGAATTATTTTAAATGGGACAAAGGCTTAGTCTTTATCAAAAGCTCAGCTGCTCATTATAGTGATTTGTAAAGCTTTTTTCCTTTAATGAATGTGATTGATTGCGGAGCTCAGAGAAGCTTTCTTGTTATGGAACTGAAGTTCCAAATAGTCGGCTTATGAGTGCTTATCTTTCAGGTGGCCAGAACTCTGAACGTCTCTGAAGAGATGAGATGTGCAATGGGAGTGAACTCGGGGCTGGAGCTGGTGACCCTCCCCCACGGCAGACAGCTGCGGCAGGACCTGATGGAGAGGTAGACATGGCAACCAGGCAGCCTGCGCACTTGCACATGGCTTGGTGGGAATAGTCCGGGATCTTCGCAAACATTCAGAGTACAGATGATAGACAGAAAAGTTTAGTATCTAAATCATGTCTTCGTTAACACAATGGAAATCGCCACAAACCATTCCTGCACTTACTGCTGTGTTGTACTTCAGTGCCCCAAGGAGAGGTTCCTCCAAGCTATTGTCTCAGTCATAGCTGATTATGAGCAGGAGCACAGCGCAGTGAAGTAGCACTGAACACACTAACATGAGTTTCGCGCCTCAGGCACAACACCATGTCCATCGGGGTGGCTGTGGACATCCTCGGCTGCACAGGCACTTTGGAGGAGCGAGCCATGACCCTCAACCGCATCATACTGGTGGCGCTGGAACTTAAGGACTCCATGGGGGACCTTTATGCTTTCTCGGCGATCATGAAGGCGCTCGACATGTCACAGGTAGTACACTGGGCCGGATTGACGCCGCTGGGGGAATACGGGGCGGAAGGATGGGAGTTTCTCGATGGACATGCGTGCCTGAGTTCATCGCTCGTGCTGTCCACAGATCACACGGTTAGACCAAACGTGGACCACCTTAAGAAGGAAATACACACATACAGCCATCCTGTATGAAAAGACCCTCAAGCCCTTTTATAAGGGACTCTACGAAGGCAGTGGTGAGTATTAAAAATACTTCATTAGATATTTGTTCCCTTTGTTATTGAACTCGCTAGAGTACTAACATTTAACAAGAATCTGTTACAGGCAGCAGTGGGGGCTCAGTGGGGGGGGGGGACAGTTACCAGGCCTCCAGTGCTGCAATCCCACCTGTGTATCTGTGGGTTTCCTACAGCAGGCCAGAGACATGCAGCTAGGCCAACCGCAGCTTCTAAATTCTAAATTTTCCATAGTTAGTGCTGCACTGATGTGGAAATTTGGTCCGATACCCATCCATCCATTTTCTGTACTCACTGATCCTATTCAGGGCCGGGGGGGGGGTCCGAAACACATCCTGGTGGCTATGGGCACAAAGCAGGGAACACCCCAGGATGACCGATACTAATAACCACTATATTTCTGTCCAATATGATCGATAACCAGCTAATCTCTGAACCACTTACACAGGCGGTGAAACTTGAGCTGATTATTTTTTATATGCTGTACAAAAGGAAAGACTGATTTGTGGACTAGATTAGATAATGAATTGAAAACATGTCATGGGCTAGACCTCTAATGAGTGGTGAATGAGCTGATGAAATCTCTCTACGGAAAAGGGTTGACTCTAATGCTATCATCTCTGTCATTTTAGTAGTTATGCCAGTAGCTCTGGGGCTGGCTTTGAATAGTGACTAAAGCCGAATTATCACGCAGCAGTTTTGGTCAAGACTGACATCACACTGATGCAAACGTATTGATTTTTAACAGATATATCACCTGATACCGATATGGTAACCGATATTTGGCATCTCTACACGTAGCATATGACTGTGTGTGCATCTGCCGTGAGGGACTGGCTGCCCATCCAGCGTGCTCCCCTGCTTTAGGTTCCTGCTTGGCAGAGGCTTCTGGCCTCTCCACAACCTTGACCAAGATGGAAGATGGATGAGGCTTCCTGTTGAGTTCAATTCATGCTGGATACTGATTCGATTCCTGTGCCAGCGTACCTTTGCTCATCTCAGAATGGGAATTAACGTTATCTTGGCTTCTGTCACCTGTGCAGTTGACGTGCCACTGAAGACCACCACTGTGCCGCTCCTGATACCCTTGCTGACATTGATGGAGCGCCCCGCAGTGGCCTTTGAGGGCTTCGAGCACTGGGAGAACAATGACCAGGGCTGCGAGATTATGCTTCGTCACCTGGAGGAGGCCAGGAAGATGGCTCACAATGCAGACCTGTACACCTCCAACACAGAGCGCATCCTACAAGGTATCAAGCCCATGAGCCACAGAGTCTGAAATTTATACATTTTGCAGAAACTTTCATTTATACAGTAGACAATTAAACATTTAGGCTGGAGAAAGGAAGGCCTGCAGCTGGGCCCTCCTAATCTGGCCCTGGATTTCAAATCCAGGCCCTTTTTTCAGATCTTCCAGGTAGTTAGTTTAATAATTACTGATTCTGATTGGTCAGAGGCTTCACACCTGACTGACAGGTAAAGGAAGGCTGGAAAAATCAGCAGTGCTTGGCCCTTGATGACCGTGATTTGTATAGCCCTGGTCAACAGGACAGGAACAATTAACTTCCTCTTATATCTTTTCCTCAAGACTTCCAACCCAATGAGGACTTGCTGGAGATCTTCAAGACAGACTTTCAGCTTCGGCTCCTATGGGGAAGCCGCGGGGCAGCAGTAAATCAGGCGGAGAGATATGACAAGTTCAAACTCATCCTCACAGCTCTGTCCCGAAAACTGGAGCCCTGTGTCAAGCACACTGAACTATGAACCAGAAAGAACTGAGCAGCATGTAAATATCCCCATGATGAGCAGGGTAACCGCTTATGTGTCACTCCACTGCTCACCCATAAACTGCAGTTCAGTGGCTGAACCTTTCAACAGGCTGGACTTCCTGGTACTGTGGTCATGAAAGAATCTCTCTGCCCTAAAGTGCAAGGAAATCGTTTGTGTACATAGACTGTACTTATATTTAATAGTTTTATATATATATGCACACACAAAACTACACCAGCTCTCCTCAGACTGGTCCTTAGAAATAGATGTTCAACGTACATCCACCTTTATGTTCTTATTTTGATCTGATATACCTTTCCTCTACAATTTAGCAATCCAGTGCTTTGACAAAAATACAGTACAGGCTGCAAACGTGATCCATTCCTTAAGTCTGTCTAAGTCGAATTTGTTGGCAAGTTGGAACAATAATACAGTATATAATAATAATACAGTAAAAATTAAACTACATACGGTACAGTAATGTACCTTGAGCCGACAAACCACTGAAGCCATACAATGTCTTCTTGAGCATCACGAAGTAGTGCTCATGTTCATTATTACAAAACATTGTATTTAACTCACATTAATATACTAGGCTTTATGGCGGTCTGTTCATAAGTATGAATTGTCCATAAGTTGGACATTCTTAACCCGAGGACTTACTGTACACCTCCTGTTACATTACAGGAGTGTCATTTCAGTAGCTGTGTGCAGCAAAGGAGCACTGGCTTAAGTAGGCCACTGCAAACTGGAATACAAAGTTTTTCTGAAACGAATATAATTTCATGTATCACTACACAGCAATGGGAAAGGCCCAGTGCTCTTCTGAAAAGCCACGGATGGCTAAAGTGTACAACAATGTCTTATCTCAGATGGAAAATTCAGGGAAAATCTGGGAAATCAGGAAAGAGGGAAGCTGAATGTGTAAAATGTGAAAGGGAAGCGGACCTGGATGGTAGGCTGTCCTGATTTACAAGGGGTTTAAAAGTGCCGTATGAATAGCGGATTTTCTGTTGGCACAGTATGTTGTACAGTCAGAAGCGGTTGTAAATAACAGTCATGGTCAGGTGTGAGCATGTTAAGACTGTAATATGTTCTGCTGTTGAAACTGCCATGTACATAATCCAAATGTCCTACTATGGAGGGGCTTGGTGGAGAACTTTGCAAAGCATGTGCTAACAAAGCCCCACCTCACTGATACAAATTAGAACCCAGCACACACTACTTTTATCATCTGTTATATAGGACCTATTCTCTGCTTTTATGTACCGCGTCAGTGTTTCTCAACCCAGTCCTCGGAGACCCACGTTTTTGCATATATGTGGACTGTCTGCCAGGGAGCTGGAAGGGAGCAAAAATGTGGACTGTCTGAGGGCCCCCATGGACTGGGTTGAGAAACATTGTCTTATGGTTCACTTAGAAAACAGGTTGAGAAGTTTCAAGGTTACCACGGTACATCAAGCAGCATACATAACGAAGAAATCAAGACCAGAACATACAGGTTTAAAAATCACAGAGCCGTGATTGTTCCTGCAGTCAGTGTTATTCTGTGACACCCTCCAGCTGTACTAAAAAAAAACAAACAAACAAACAAACTGGATTACAGGTATATATATTTGTAAAGCAATGTAAGTAGCACCTTATAAAGGTAAGGAATAACTGTTATGTGAATATGGCTGTAGGCAAATTATGGACTTATGTAAAGTTTCCTTAAGATGTTTAAGTTAATTATTACCCAAAACAGATTCAATTTACATTCAAATAATACAAATTCTGGAACTCGGAGACGGGGGGAAAAAAAAATGTGATTCTTATTTATTTTATTAGAACAAATTCAAATTCTCAGGAGAGAGCAGTCTTTCAAAGTGTCTCAAGAATAAAAAGTATAAAAGAAAAATGTGCTCAGCAAGATGCAGAAGTGCAATTACTGTCATTGTTTTGATTATTCCAAGTCCACTCAGTCAGATTCATGTGAAGAAAACTGCCATGGGTATCCTGTTCCTGCACATGACACACTAATGGAACATACACTTGAGCAATGGGAACATTACGACAGACACCCTGCTTAGTACCCTGTTTTTAATTAGTCAACTGAATCACTTGTGTCACAGTTTTCAGTTTTCTTCTGTTTTCATTCATTCCTTCATTCATTCATGTTGGTAGCAAATTTCATGACAATGACAATTAAAGCACTTTTACTTTATTCCTAGCAGGAGCAGGAAAAAATTAAATTCTGATTCATCTATGGATTCTGTTGTGGAATCTTACTCTTACATTGTTCAGTTCTACTTAATTTAAAGAAGTCTTCTGCAAATATACCATAGCAAGAGATGTCGCAAGTGGCCTTAAGAAAGTTGTTTTTTTTCTGGGTAATTCGCATGTAACAAACATTGCAAAGAAGCATTTTTCTTTATACAAAAGGATTTTTCTTAAACCAGAAATAGTCCGTGGATTTCACCTTTGAACGGCATACCTCCTCAATTCACATTACTTTGCTCCCATAAATCCAGACTGAAGTGTTCCCATTTACATTTAGAAACGCTGCGATTACTGTCACCTCATAAACGCGAGTCAAAATGAATAATGAACTGCGATACAAAATATACCGACAAAACAAAAAAGGTGTGATGTTAAAAACTAATTTACTTATCAACATTCTCATAGACTCTTTCAGTTCCTTCACTACTTGAATGACATTCAAATACGATTCTTGCATTTATATATATAAAAAAGCCTTTTAAAATGTAGTAAAAGTACAGAAAGTTCAGCAGCTCACCAGAACAAACTGAACAGCTTTTTAAACCGTATTAAAAGTAAAACATCGACTTCACAGCTTTGAGTATTAGGATTACAGGTCAAAACTAAACATCTGGATGTTATAACTGACGTCAGTACTTATAACGTCTGCTCTTAAATATCTCAAATAAAGGCAGTTAAGCCAATTCTTAGCGAGTAATAACATCTCCACATCTCCCTTCACACACTCACCTTGGTATTAGAATCACGAAACTGACCAGATTAATTTCGCGGGAAACAGCAACTACCAGCACCCCCTCAAACGTGTGCTTTAGGCACAGAGACGACAGTGTGCATTTAACCAGGCAAGTGTACTGGCCCACCGACTCCATACATCAATACTGTGACGAGATGATGGCAGGAATTCACCGGGCCAAACTGCCGTGCCGTGTTCCATGGTGCAGTTGTGCCAAACAAAAGGGGGAAAAACTGAGTATATGTGTGTAAAGCGTAATGTTAACTACTGTGTTGCTGCATGTCAGGTAACATAGAGAGTCAGTTTTATCCATTAATTTATTCATTATATATAAACGTGATAGGGAAAAAGTGCATTTAAGTAATATTAGACCAAGTCCCTATTCCAAAAGGTGTTCTGAAGAAAAGTATGATTACTATGTACTACTGACACAATGATGAAAAGTGAGTATATCACCTGATTAAAAACCCTATAAAAAGTCACAAGAGAAACACATTCAGTATGAAACAAAAGATGTTAATACATATAAAGTCCAGTAATAAAACTAACTAAATATATACATATATGTATACACATACTCACATAAATATGCATACACATGATTATATGTACGATCACATTCACAAAAATATGCGCTAGACATGTAAGTTTAGGAGATGCACCGCTGTCGTCCCCGAACCACAGCACGGGCCCCCGGCATCTGCAGCACCTGGAGAAGCGACGGAGGATCCCGTTGCAGAGCAGCGTCGCGGGAAGCCGGCCGATGCATTGAGCAGCCCTTTTATGTGGCTTGGGTTGGACTGGCACTCAGAAGACCGAGGCTTGTTGCTGAGATTGGTAATAAGGCAAGGATCCCACTGTAGAACTGGAGTGTTGACTGGCAACTTCGTCTCAAAAGGGTCTTCAAAGCTTTGTCACAGCGTGCTCAGAAGTGGTGGGGAGAGGAAGCCCCCTGCTGGCCGCTTGGTGGCACTGCGCCCTCCCATTTCCCAACAAGGGGAGGTGGGGGATGGGATGACGGGGAGGCCGCGGGACCGCCTTCTCATGGCTACTGCAATTCTGCCTCTAAACTCGAGTGCTCATGCTTGGCGCAACACATACGTTCACGACAGCGCAACATAAGAAGTTACAATCGGGAATTAGCAGGGGAATGTTGCAAGAGGGAGGGAATGGACAGGATCCGATAAGAACAAAGAACAAGGAGACAGGAAGATGCAGATGAATGAGGAGGGGGGGGGGGTTATTTCAAGATGGCAAAAGAACCACCCTGAGCGTGGATCTAGAAAAAAAATACGTTCCATGCTGAGGCATGTTAGGGCGAGCATGTAAGGTTGGTACAGGCAGACATTGCTAATGTTACGATGGGGTGGGGATGAGACAAGCTGGCAGTGCCAGTCTGAAGGTGAGCGGCTTCCCTGGCACTGCTCAAGCCTCTTTGGGTTGTGGATGCCACAGTCGGCAAGCTACCCTGTAATTACCCACAGCTCTGGCCCGTTGTGTCAAATTCGTGTGTGGCTCCGGGTGAGGGCCAGCCAGTTAGAGAGTGCCGATGACCTCACAGACGTCGCCGTGGCGATGGAATGGGGTTAATGGTAATGGATGTCTGCATGCACACATGCAACCTGTCTCTAAACCTCTGTAGGTCCCAACCCTCACCACTGCCCACTACCAAAAGAGACTGAGAACTGCATGTGCCCTCCGCCAATGCCTCGGCAAATGTGACTGACACCCACATCTCCACTCAGGAACCTGCACGGGAAGGGGGGGGGGAAAGGAGGGAGGAGCATTACAGACACCGCCATCACATGACAGGAACAGAGAAACGCCCAGAGGCTAGCCAAGTCCCATCACTGCCACAGAGCGCCGCCCCCATGGCCACATTGGGTAGGACATCACAGGACCCTGAGATTTGGACTGGAGTTTATAGGCAGAATAAAGATCAGCTGCAGAGAGGAATTTGATACCGAGTATATAAATACTGAAGTTACAAGAAAGTGTGAACAGAGATTCATATAAATAGGTATAGAGCCCTTTATAGGAGGTTCAGACACTTATAGACACTGTTTGACATTTGTTTAAACAAAAATGGGAGAAAAATAAAAATTAAAAACTAGGAACAACCTAGGCCCCCATTTTAATAAATGCAATAATTATCTGGACAGAAAAATATTTACAAAATTGCATAAAAAAAAATTTAGCAGCTAAAATAAAGGTTTGTTTTTCATATGGGAAAAAGGAAAAAAGAAAATCATAAGGAGCTCAGTGGACAAATCAGGAAACATGATGGATCCACATTAAAAAGATTATTTTCAAATAATAACTTCATATAAATAAGCCCGCTGGTGTCTGTGGAGATGCGTGAGGTCTGGGGCATAGTGTGTGCTGCTGAAAGCAGAGCATCGCGTTCGGAAAGGTCCTCCACGCGCCGGCGCGGACTAACTACGCCGAGACGCGCCAGCGGGTGGCGGGCGTCCGGACCGAGCGGAGCGCCGGCGTGCGACGTGAGGTAGCCGTCGGTTGGTCAGACTGCCGTGGTCCCGGCCTGGAAGCTCATATGTAGGTGACCGCACCTTTGCTGTTCTTCTCCAAAGTGATCTCCACGTAGGATGTGGGCACGTAGCCCTCCTCGCCGCCCTGCTTCCGCGCCCGCGTCCAGCCGTCTCCCTTGTCCTCCTCGATGATGTACAGCACCTCGTCCTCCTTGAACGCCAGCGTGCCCTCGTTCTGGCCTGCGGTTACACGTGCGAAGTGGTCAGTGCAGACAGCCCAACCCTCCAGAGTGGACAGACAAGCCCTAATGCGTCCTACTTCCTTACGGAGCGACGAATTAGGAAACGTGAAATTTAAATAGATTATTAGACGCCAAATGTGTGTTAACCTAGTAAATCGAATGCATTTATGAAAGCTACTGGATATTCCAAAACAATGACAAAAGGAAACTAAATAAGTAAAATATGAATTACATAAACCAGCAAGGGCTAACAGAGCCTGCACTTGCTTTGATTAGTCACATCACGAATCCTTCAACTTATGTGTCTTTGGTATCGCTCTGTACAGCAGCATCTATTCTCAGCATGGCAGATCTTGGTAGGCAGGATGAACACCAAGCCAAGCCAAATCGCCATCTTCAGCAATGGAGGTTGACTTGGTGTGGCTCACGTAGCTACGAGGCTAACAGAAAAGCTACGCGCTCAGATAAAACTCACGAAAGAAAGCGGGAGACAAGTGTGGATCACACTACACTTCTATGAAATCCTGAAATGCAGCCATATGGCAGATGTCTGTCTTTGTTAGGGCATCTATCTCATGGCCCGTCGAGCCCAGGTTCAATCAGATCCAGCCCCAGCTACAAGGTTCAAGTGCAATCACCAGTGCATTGTGGGTGGGCTCAGCCAGAAAAAAACGTTTTCAAAATTGATATGCCAGAAGAACATTCATCAGCTAACTAAAGTAATAAGCTGGGACATCTCTGAACAATCAATCTAACTAAAAGAAAATTCCATCTCATTCGAACTCAATCGCTGAGGTCACATCACCTGGTCCAAGAGTCCAAAGCCTGTTCATTTGCAACCAAGGGGTCAGCCTTGGCCTGAATGCTGCGTTCTACATGCTATGATCACGTCCCTCACTTGGACTGTGTCTCCTTACCATCAAAGGCGTATAGTGCTTTGCAGTGCCCAATAGCTGGAAGAGGATCGTCGTCGTCAAACTCATCGTCAAACTCGTGGAGGTCCGGCTGCGGGGGGCTGCGATGCTCCTGGTTAGGGTCGTCTGTGTAGCTTCCTTCAGGACTGTGGGGAGGGAGAAAGCAAACACATGGAGGGAAAAGGCAGATACCCTGGGCCACCACAGAGATGCCCAGAGATAGCAGAACCAGCACAAGATAAATTCTTCATGTAGTTTTCGGTTATTGTGTAAAATGGAAACATACAGCTCATTTGCATAGTGTCAACAGTACAATTCGAGGACAACTTGTGTTTCCCAGGCTCTGGAGTCCTGATAATCATTTACTGCCTACTGACCTTTCTCTACCATGGGGAGCATGATGATTGACCTCTGAACTGGGTCGTCTGTTTTCTCGCGAACTCTGTTTCCCTTCCACCTCTGACAACCAGCTCTGAAAGTGAGTGAGAGAGAGAGAGAGAGAGAGAGAGAGAGAGAGAGAGAGAGAGAGAGAGAGAGACACACATTACAGACTGCTCTCTCACTCAGCTCAGACACCTAGAGCATTGCAACAGGAGAAATTCCTCACAAAGGAAATGCAATATTTAGATTTCTCCACCAGGTGGGGCTAAAAACATTCATTTCCAATTGAAATAATGCTTAAACGCTTAAGAGCTTAAGGAGCTAAAGTTTGATATACGGATTTACTCTGATTTTAGTATCAGTGGTTTGAGGATTACAGACCAAGTGGCAGATTTCCCAGGACGTAGCTTTTCCTCAGTGGTGGACCACACACTTCAGACTACAGAGACCACCTGAATAATTGCTATTAAAAATCTTCTACCTACTTATTCTGGTCAGAGTCATGAGAGGCCTGGAGTCTGTCCCAGCAAACACAAGGCACAAGACAGGAGTTTGCTCTGGGTGGGATGGCAGTTCTTCCCCATAGTGAATACACCAAGTCACTAACTTTGGAGTAAAATCTGTATTTCTTGGCATCCAAGATCATGCAATTGTATAACGAAAAATATAACTTCCATCCAATGCAATATGTGCAAATTTTCACAATGGAAAACACCCACAACAATCTGAACACGGGTGCATGATCCCCAATCACTTAAAAATCGGATATTTACTTAAAGTAAATCGAATCTGTTTCCAACATCTGGACACCATTTGGGGTGGTGTGTTGACAGATGGATCTGTGACACTAACTCCAGCATCAGTCATCTCAAGTTCCTTGCCTGCCTGACTTAAAGAGAAAGCTTAGGCTGTTTAGGGAGATCCGGGTGTGGGCCGCTACCTCATTCTTATGGATCTCTGAGCGCAGTCGTTCCATGTTACAAATGGTCTCTGAAATCTTGGGCTGCAGACTGCTCGGGTCGCCCATCTGAGGGTTCTTCTCATACACGTCTTTCATTTTGTTCAACGCATCTCTGAAGGGGAGACAATAAGGATGGAAGCCATCCAGTCACATACGAGTAGGTATCTCATTGGGAAAATGATACCCAAACATTATGAAAGGCATACATGGGGATACCAATATTAGGAGACCTAATCTTCACGGCCCCAAAAGCTGTATCTCCAGTTGACTGCATATGTACCACCACTTTCTCGGACTCTATATTGGTACCTTTGGTCCATTTCCTTCTGCAGCTCCTTGCCAAGCTCATCAATCCTCTGCTGTAGCCTTTTGCGTCTTTGTTCGGGCGGAAGATGACTGAAGTCTTCCAGCGTCAGTGCCTGCAGAGGCCAAAGAAATGCCACATGCATCAAGGGCTCTCTGATGAAGACTTAGTCCACCTCCTAATATACACTTCAAATAGATAGAAAGGTGAGATGCAAGGAGCGAGACGCACGGCATTTCACACGTGAGAGAAAGTCCTGAAACCGGCAGCTCAGACGCAGCTCGAGCAAAAAGGTCTCAAACTCCAAAGTAGGTCAGGATGGGAAACAAGCTCTTAGAACCTTATCATCAAGGTCTCAGGTAGGCTTTTAACTTCAAAATGAAATAAAAGTGTGAATGTCGGTGAGACGTGGACAGTGAAAATGACAATGGATTTGGAAGTCGAGCTGCATTCACAGGAAAACATCAGAATTCTGCTTATGGACCAGCTAGAGAGAGGAGAGGAAAACAACTCAATACAGCAGCACTCCAGGAAGACATCTTACCAGCTTCGCTGATGACTGGAAAGTTAAGAAGAAAGTTTTCAGGCTCTTAAGAACTTCCGCGATTTCTTAATGTACTTCAAGCCAACTTTGATGAGTAAAAGGTGCATGCATGTTAACTTCTGTGAGATCAACGTAAAACAGGATGCAAGAGCTTTACTACACGACTCGGGTAATGTAGGCGAAGTTCAACCTTTACGGAAATTTTTCTGCTTCCTGACGCTACGTAATAAAACATCGCAGCCCCAACGTGTCCATCTGTCAGGCTGCCTACCATTCCCACTGTGCAGTGATTTACCTCTGCCACCCATTAGGAAAATTAAAGCAGGCTATGGAGACATTCCCAGATGACAGGCCGCCTGGAATTCCCGCTACCCGGCGCATTCACGCAGCCCTGGCTCCTCCCCACATGGCCGTCAGAAATTAACGGAGGGATAAGACTACTTTGCCATAAATTTGATCCATATGATTACAGCCCCAAAAAAACATAGCACTTCTGGAAATGCCATAATGATATACCGGACAGCGGAAAGTTATAAAGGGTACTATTTAGGGCTAGTGCTCTGTTATCGGAAACGATTAGCGGAGATCTCTGACTTGCGCATATACAGCGTGTACAAGACCACTCACACAATAGTTAATTTCTTACAGTAACATGTTTAATGTAACAACTTAATGTGTCCATTAATGTTATGTTAAGAATGAGCACAGGATATATAAAGAAAGTGTGGGACAAAGGGAGTATTTTTTCCAGTAAATAAATTAAGGAAGGGATGTAACCAAGCATAGGTCACACTGGCATCTTCCAAACGTTGTGGTGAGACATCATTGTTCTTCTCGGTAAGCGTCTATCATATGGAGGCAGTATAGAGGGGAATTTAGAGAGGCGGAGCCTGTATTGTCTAAACCAAGACAGTATAATATATTATGCATTGTCTGTGGCTGCTTTTTTTATTTACGCAAACTGAATTTAAGGATGGGAATGGTAGAGCAGAAGCAGAGCTGCAGCCGATATAAGGGATCTGTGTAGAACACCAGGGGAGTTTACAGTGAGGTCTGTGTGGGAAAGGACTACTCCTGTTAGGAACTGGGCCCATTCTGGTTTCACTTATTGATGCAGTTTTTCGTTTGCCTGTACAGTGTGTATTGTGTTTTGGCCCACTGCAGATGTTTGACACTAGTGAGGAAACATCACTTGTAAATACCATTAAACACTTAAAGCAAAATGAAAGCAGGGTCTTGCTTAGACTTCCTCGCCTCTCCTCTTTGCCTTTCAGCAGCTGACGGCTATCTCACATGTACTAACGTAGCATGAAACATCAAGAAAAAGAAAAAAAAATAAAAATAAAATAAAAAATCACTGCAAATACTGCAAGCCCACACATGGATGACCTCTTACCACTCGCTTCAGACCCCGGAACGATGAAATCCTGGGTTTGACCGTTTTCATTTCAGACAGACAATAAGCTAATGGATCACTGGTAAATTTAAGAGATGGGGTGTAGCTGGAAGTGAAAGTGGGACGAGTGGGGGGAGGGGAGGACGGGGGAGACTGGGGGTGCAAACACAGACGATCAGCTGTGGCCCAAAGCTAGCCCTGGAGGAGCACTAACGTCACAGCTACGAGATAATTCTGCAGCGAAAGCCAGACACTGAACTATCATAAACACGTTGTAGTAATATAAAATGAGACAATGAGTCTCCAAAAAAACTTAGACAAACAATGTATGCAATCATACATCAATGTCGATGGACACTGGGTGTTGTCTGTGCTAGAAATTATCATTGATTTAGTACTGAGGATCAAGAAAACATCTCAGAACATGAGTTATGACAAGCAGTGCCAGATATTATGTAACATATACATGGCTTATAGCAAGCCCCTCCCATACCTTGGGCTTCTTCCCAAAGAGCCAGAGTTTGTTCTTGGACTTTCCCATTGAATGCTTCGGGTCCGGCTTGACCCCTTCGTTCTTGGGCGTGCTGATGGTGCCGTCGGAACCCGTTCGATAGATGTTCTGACTGAAGTCCTCAAAGGGGAAGTCGCCAGGGGGCTCGAAACCGGACTTGAAGGACTCCACAACAATAAACGAATCCTGCAGGGCGCCCAACAGAAAAGCAGGATGAGATGTAAGCTCTTAACGCCAAAATGGGGACATGTTTTATCGAGAGATGCCGGCTTCCCACGGAACTCACACAACAGGACAATAATAAAGAACAACATGTCACGTACGACATAAGGAAAGTAAAAAAAATCTGCTGGGCGGTAAGGAGCTTTATCAGAAAACTATCCTACGCGAAGTTGCACAATATCGGTAACGTCCCGCAGCCAGCCAAATGAAAGTGACGGAGATACTCTTTCCATGATTTCATTTAAGAGGAGCAGGGGAACAGTTGCTTCAGTGCTGGCATGGATCGTAGGGGATGACGTCCAGCACTGGGCCCAGACTCACCCGCTTCTCATCCACGGCCTTTGCAGCCGACACCATTCCTTCCAGGCATTTGGAAATGATGGGAATCACTCGCCGTTCCACCTCGGCAAAGCCTCTGTAGGTCTCGCCCAGCTTCACGGTTCGCCTCTCGTCCATGTCCTGCAGATTCTGTGGGAGGGCGGTGGGGGGGGTGGATAATGAGTCTGGGCAAAGTCATCTGGCAAAGGGGGCGGCATGAAATTTCAAGCTTAAAAGTGGAACTTGACACCCAAAACAGGGAAGCTATCGCTTTTGAAGTGAAGGTCACCTTGAATATCTGTGGGATGGTGACGTTGAAATGCTTCCACTGCTCAGCGTTGAAGTTCTGCAGCTGGGCCGCGTACTCGTTCTTGCTCTCGTCGGCCATGTGCGTCCGAGCATACAGCTGCGTCTTCGCCTGAGACGTAAATGGGGTGAGCATTAACCTCCGGTAGACCGCTGAAGGGTTCTCTCGCTATCAAATTCACATACGACTTCCAAATAAATGTCTAAACAAAGACCGCATGCGTGTTTCTCAGATATCTCGGTTATCTGGTGAATACGGCCAGATTCCATCAGCACAAAGACAGAACAATGCAGATGTATAACAACAAGACACAGAGAGAGATAAAGAACATCAAAAGGCAGAATCGGTGCTTCAATTGAGCGAACTGAAAGTGATAAACGTGAAAGAGGTCGCACCTTTTCTACTTCTGACTTTGTGGCATTGATGTCACTGTCTAATCTCTCGTAGAGGAGCTGTGATTTTTCTGCTTCCCTGCACTCCCGTTCAAACTTCTTCTTGCTCTGTGAATATATGAACAGTGACAGTAAGTCTTCAGTGACACAGTTTTTGGTTACAGACTTCTGCTGCACTTATAGCCCTGTGCAAATGGTCTATGACAATCAAGACGGGACCACAACAGACAAGTGCACGGGTGCTCAAATGAAGGTAGCCTGCAAGTAACCGGGAGATTACGGATCACACTGGCGTCGACAGATGTTTAAATTCTTCTGGAATGTTTCAAGAGCATTCAACTGGAAGATGTCATGTTATGTACTGAGAAAGGTATACAGTCTGGCACATTTCCCAGCAGTGTCTGGAAAAGAGCCCAGCTGGGCCAGTACAGCGAACGCTGTGGGCATCGCTGGGCGGGGTAATGAGCAGCAGGTCGTCCGCGTGCCTGCGGATCGCCCTCCATGCAGTCCGCGTGAAACGCCGCCTCTACTCACGTTGTCCATCTGCTTCCAGCAGTGGTCCAAGAACTGCTGTGCTTTCCGGCCCTCCTGGAGGTGCTGTGAAGTAAGAGCGTAGTGCGGTCAGCAAGCAGGCATGTGCCTTTTCATCACTCCACCAGAAAGCCTCCTGACACGCCACTCATCACCGATCTTGGCGGTACTGGCATTGACACTTCAATTCACTTCCAACCCAAAACTCATCTCGGCCTGGCTGGTGTGCATAGATGAGCGCGTCTTACGTGTTTCCTTTCAGCCTTGAGGTCCTGTGAGTATCTCATGAGTTCTCCATACACCTTGTGGCCCATCTCCTCAGCCACGACCTCCCTCTGGCCCGCATAGTCATTCAGCTCATTGAGGACGGTGTAGAAGGACAGGCACGACGTGAACCTGAGGGGGGAGAAGAGGAGAGCTCATCAACCAAGGCTGGGAAGGATGGCAGACATTTCCGTTGAAGGCTGAGGGTACAATCATTCGAAATATTTGTTTTATGCAATATTTACTCTTTTTGTGAGTTACGCACTCCATGATAGACGCCTACATCTGGACCAGATTATTTGTCTAAATCCCATGACATGTTGATTTCAGAGGCAGAGAATTAATGTAGTACCATCTGCACTCGAAAGTTAAATTCCATTTGCATCTACTTATTCTAAAATACATCAGACCAAAACTCTCGCAGCTGAGGTAGTATGTGCATGCATATTACATATTATTAAATGTGTGTTCCATCCAGGCGTATAACTTTAATTAAATTAGATGGGGTTCTTTTTCCTTTCCAATCTACTTTGAATTGCAAATTTTTTACCATTCTGTTTAGAATTGCTAATTTGTTTGGTAATTTTTGTGAAGAGTCAGGATGTCACAGCTAGTGTACAATTTTTCTTAAATGTTTGTGCAGGTAACACTGAAGTAGCTGTGGTCAAATGCACGTCTGATTTAATTTTCACTAGCTAGCTAAGTAGCTAAAGGAGAGGATTAATGAAGTTAACCTGTTACGTGGCCCTTATCCAAACCCCTTTCAGCTACCCAACAAAAGCAGCACTGCAGGGACATGACTTGTATGTTTTAAAGCTTTTACATAATTTTTAGATAATTACATAATTTTCCCCAAAGGTTGATATGTGAACATAAATGATGGTATGTACTGATTTGCTAATGTGATCTTTCTTGATCTATCAGCATGACTTCCTTCAAGGTCCCATAATCAGTCAAAAAATTTTGGACACATTGGAAGAATTTAGAAAATCAGATATGACATTATCATGTGCGTCTCAAACACCGCCCCCAACCCCTCGATTTTTTCCTAATCCGGCATGGCTAATCAGCCCCATGGATGCTCACCCCCCTCAGTGAATGACACCCGCATCGATTTGGGAGGGGTCAAACCTAGCACACCGCCCATGCACAAGCGTGCTGAGTCACCCTCTTCTACTAAATCAGTGGGCGGTAGGTTTTAAGGAGTAATATAGCACGCCATCGTGTACCTGTAGGAGAGCTCCATTCCCTCCCCCACAGCCCTGTGGCCCCCAGCGGACAGTAGGTGTCACCACAGAGCGATCAGTGCGAGAGGAAAAAGTGTAAATTCCAGATGAAATGCAAACCAACAGATTTCCCTGGATCTCCTCACCAACCACGGCTAAGCCCAGCCCCAGATGCAGGATGTACCTTATTATTACATACATGCATGATAACTGGCAAACGGATATCGGTTACTTTCAAGATATACATTTGTGTGTGTACGTTTTTTTAATTGTATTCTATACAAATTTACTTTTATATTTGCCTAAAAATAGATTCGGTTGGCAGGGTGGCTCAGCGGAGCGGCCAGTGGCCTTGGGGACAGCGTGTGGCGTTTGCTTGCTCCCTATTGTTTACACAGGATTCTTCCTGGAGTCCAAAACATGCTGTGCCCGTATCACCTTTCTGAGCCCATTACTGCGTTGTCCCTTGGAGACACAAAAAAGTGAGATCTCACCACAAAGTGAGAGCTATATCAAGTGGATTTCTAATAAAGTATATTTTTCAGTGTTTATTGCAGTGTTACTCATTGCAGAGCACACGGCAACTGTTTATGTTCACTTATGTTTACTAATTGTAAATATATTATCATCAATCTGCAAAATATATATTTTTGTAATTCTGTGTTACAACTTCCTTTATGCCTGCCTTGTATGGGAAGTGCTACTCCAACACAAAAAAATCCCCCTTGAGGATAAAGTATTCTGAATCATAATGTCACATACACACACATACACACACACAGATTAGGTATCTATATTTTTGTGGGAACAAAAATATAGATTTTCAATTCATTTTTACGGGTAAAACTTAACTCCTACCGAGCCCTAACCTGAACCATGAGTAACCAAACTAAATATGAGATTTTTGGCATTTTTAGTTTTTGATTGCAGTCACAGATATTTATTAAACAGAGTTCTCCCCTTGTGGGGACCAGCAAAATGTTCCCACAAGGTCAAAAATGAGGTTTTTATTTATATTGTGGGGACATTTGGTGGCAAATACTAACACTGCCATGCAGATTTGTTTACAGGGGGCAAGTGCCAGCTGTAGATGAGTTAAAACCTTAGACAAGCCCACAAGTGCTTTCACAAATAAGGCCAACCCCCCACCCCCCACCCCCCCGGGCCTGGATGTGCAGATGTGTGTCCTAATGTGATGCACAGGAAACACAGATAATCCATGGACAGGCTCTTCATGGTGCCACTTTTTGTTTTAGTTGTTCATCAGAATTGATGTCGTGTTACTGGTCTCGTGATTTCACTGTATCTTGTCACAATGGGGTTCGACATCCTTACCCACTAACACACACTATTAAGCCGAAGCCTTTTGCTGTATACAGGTCGAAACGGACGTCAGTGCCTAACCTCGGTTCTTCATCTTTGGAGCGTTTGGGACAGTATTTCTTCACCAGATTCCTGCAAGAAGAGCGTTGGGACAGATTCAGCATTACACATGTATATGTCACATCGCGTGAGGACGAGAGTCGGCTAAAAATACGAGTTATTCAAAGCCAATTCATTGTTTTGCAACAAAAGGCTTTTTAAATCAATACGAAAGGAAACTGAGTTTGCGTCTGCATGGGGAAGCCACGTCCGTGCAGGGACTGGGAACCAAAGTAGGTCAAGCGCTCTGCGCTGGAACTGGAAGTATGATATTTTAGTTTATTTTCCCCCCGTCGTTCCCAAAACATCCAGAAGACAGTAAATGCAGAAAAAAAACCTCTGATGTGTGTCAGTTGCCCTCCTGAGAGGGATCTTTAACAGCAAAGCACACACTTCCCTCAACCATTCTAAAACTCTCAGGGCCTGACAGAATTTTTACTTTAACAAAGCAGTCACCCCCCTGAGCTGTATCTAATTATCTGTAGTTTCCCTCTCCTTTACGCCTCACCAAACCAAAACAAGGTTTTGGTTTGGGAAATGCTTCTTAAAAATATGCCAAAGGGTTACAATTTGAAATCCTTTTATAATAAAATAAGGTTCTGTAAAAGTTAAACCAGAAAAAGAGCAACACAGAACACTCCCCACATGTGAGATATGCCTCACCAACCCGCCTAGCCAGGTTTGGACACTCCTACTCTTTTGAATGACCAGTTTAAGTTAGCCCAACCATTGTTCTATTGTTCTTCAGTTTTAACCTTTAGTAATAAGAAATGCCACACAGAGAGGTATATCTCAGACATGGAACAGGACATGCATCGTACACCAAACAGATGATTTCCCTTTTCAGTAAAGTCTATTTTGTGTTCCTAGCCACTCCCCGCTCTAAGGGTGCAGGGATACAGCGAGAAGCTTTATAGGGATGCGGGGGGGGACACTCTGCTCAGTCCCGTATCCAGGCAACGCCACAAGGCCCACGTGGCCACTGCCTGGGAGGCTGGAGAGCGTTGCCGTTGGAGACGGCCATCCGCCCCGCGGTGGGAAGCGTGACACTTAAGGGCTTGTCGACACAACGATATCACACGCATACAAAATTAACCCTTGAACCCTCACGCAATTTATCTTTATAAAGAGACCCAACAGGGGTTATTAGTGTTTTTCAGATTGGAGTGGTGATTGTTTAAAAGTTAGGGAAGCGCGGGACATTATACAAAGGAATATGACCCCAGTAAAACCGCACAAAGACTGTCTTTTCTCCAGGTTGATGGGCGGGGGGTTCATATGGCATTTGGCCAGGCTGGTGAAGCTCACCAGTATACAGTCAAACTGAAGGAATGGTCCACACCACAAAACGTTATGAAAAAATAAAACTAAATTCCTTCAAGGAGCTACAAAACACATAATCTGATATCAGATACTCATGGAAAAACTAATAATCTGGATTAATAAACAGCAATGGAGGAACTGAATAAGTATGATCTTACTAGCACAGGGGTCCGGCCAGATAAAAAGGGCCAGAACATTCGCCAGACTATCCAGAATCTTTCGATTGCCCCCCCCATCCCAAACAGGCCTATGTTTTTCATTACCCCAGCAAGGCAAATTAAGTGTTTTTTTTATTATTATTCTAGTCGAGAGGTCTTTCGGAATATGTATTTGGCATTACATTGTTCATGAATACAAAACAAAAATTCTCCCAGGACAAAGATGGGGGAAAAAAATAAGTTGGAAAGATTCTTTTACATGAATTTGCTAACAAGAAATATTTTTAATATTACGTCTAAGACGACGTTTCCTCAGAGAACACTATCCTGAGTGAGTCAGTCACCAAAGATGAGTTTACAGCACAATTTATTGCCCTCCCTGAGACAATCAATGCAGAGCAGAATAATAAGTTAAAACCAATGAAAAAACCTAGAATTACATTTAAAAATGTGGAGAAGCTGGAAATGCAGCAGCTTGATGAAGGTGGAGAGCCATGTAGCTTACCTCAGCTGCTTTGCATAGGCCTGCTCGATCTCCAACCTCTCCCTGACGAACTTTGCATACCTCTCCAGGAAGTCGATGCCCCATTGAGTATGCTTGTCAAGGTTCTCAAACTGGTCCTGGAAAACAAACAAAAAAAACGTTAATTAGTTAATTTTGTTAGACCAATCATCTCAATTTGAAACAGTTGTACACTAGCCATACGCTCTGAGAAGTTCTGTGGTACTGAATATCGTGTGAAAAGCGCAGTAATATGCCAGGGGCAAGACATGTGCTTCACTTCAAACTGCACAACATTACAAAAAATTGCACCTTGCAAACCCTGGAAATAACATTTAGCATCACGTTCCTGAATATTTACTCCACTGTTTTACAGGACTGGCAGCACAAAAAAAAATGGTGTTCAGTAAACAAACACATGAAGACGCTGACTTCTGTATGTACATTAGTGCTAGAGAAAGCAAAGCCACTGGTGTTCACAAGTCTAATCTCTGATTCAACCATTTATCTTAAGATTTCCTTGAACATGGGCCAAAAACATTGTGGTGTCATACATTTGAAATCCTGATATTTCAATACTATTAACTTGCATACACCAACATATTCTACAAATGAAATGCATAGCAAAGATGACTCTCCGGGACTTGTTCGCTATCACTGTGAAAGGATTTCCGTAACGTTGCATGTAAGCAGACACAGAGAAAATGCGACTCACGGGGAGCGTTCCCTCTGGAGGTTGCATCCTAAGATCTGTGATGATTCTAACAGCCACAAGGCTGCACTTTACAAGGCTGATGCTGCGCTACAGGAAGCGAGGAGCGGCGGGACAGACACAGACTCCCAGCAAAACGGGAGGCTCCAGGACACAGCTCATCACCTACAGCCCATGGATGCTGACTGGACAAACTACGGAACAAGTCGCTCTCACCCACCCAGGGACATTTTAACTGTATTAAGCAAGCCGTCAACGTCCCACATGACCAAGTAGACTGGCACCTCCTGCAGACTGGCTGGAGGTCCTGGGGGGGCAGGCGGGGAAACGACGGGTGGCCGATCGAAGGATAAACCCCAGGTCCCGTGGCTAAGCGCTCTGCAGGAGCACGCAGTCGCTTCCCACACGCGTTGGGGCGGGCGGGGGAGTCAGCTGGACATCCGCCGCCGCGGCTGGATCGCGGGGATCTACGGGGGCCTCGGCGGGAACAGCCTGGCCCAGCAGCCTGGCAGATGGAGACGCCAGCACGGGGAACACGCAATTAACGCCGCGGGATTCCCGCCGCTAGCCAGGAAAAGGCGCGTGGTGAGACAGGACCAGGCGGACAGCAGCATTTCAGAAAAGAAGGCCTTCTTTCAGGAGGGTGTCCAGGTCAGGTGATGCAGCCAGTCTCACACTTCCACACACAGGACTCCACGCAAGAAAAGAACTTAGTCACTCAAAGGAATCCTTGGCATCACACCAGACTGACCGGGTCTTCCTCCACCCTCAAGCCAAATCAAAGCGATGCATACCTTTGACCTCACCCTCCCCCACATCTGCCGTGGCTCTCCTGGGCCCGGCGGTGTGCGGCTCACTCAGGGAGGGGCCCCTGGACAAAGCGCCGCACTTCCGTAAGAGGACACCAGCCATGCGAGAAATTCTCGTTCTTACAAGAATCATTCGCGCACAGGAGGAGAAAAGGCTAGTCATGTGTACGTTACTCATATCTACACCTCTCAGTGTTAGAGAAAGAGTCACTCTGACCGGAATGCTGTGGCTGTGAGCACTGAAACCATATGGTTTTCCTTCCTGAATCACTGCAGTTTCTGACAGTTATGAAGATGTACTGTTACGCTCACTCACAGTAAGACCGGACGTCTGCTAAGAACCGTGATTAGCAGGATGGTTATAAGCTTCTCGATGTCATTTACTGTAGCCAGCGGCCGGTCTGGTTTGATCATCGTACCAATTCTGTGCACCAGTTCTGTGCAGCTGGGGCCACGACACGCCAGAATTGGCCCCGGAGCCTCAGAGGCTCATGAGGATCAGCCAGGCTGCTGGCGCTGCCCCCAAATGTCCCCACAATGTGATGATATCCTGTTATTCTGAAGTTGTGGGGATCATATTTTTCAGTCCCCTTAATCTCAATCTTGTAAAATATTTCGACTGCCATCAAAAAGCTAAAAATGCCTAAAGTCTTGTATTTTGTTTGGTTACTTATGGTTAAGGTTACGGTTGAGTAGGGGTTAAGGTTGTCAGTAAAGTAAGGTTCAAGTAAAGTGAAAATCTGATTATTCAGAGATCAGTCCCTGATATTCTAAACGATGATCCTTTTTTGGAACAGAAATATTGTGTGTCTAGGTGCTTCCTGGCAGCCGACAGACTCACTCAGCTATAAGCTGGCTGTATCGCCCTTCACAGCCGGGCAGGATTCCTCAAATCGGCAGCGTTAAACATTGATGACACACAAGCACGCGTGATGGCAAATCAATATGTACAGAGTTACTCATTACAGGTGACGGAGGGGCCAGTCTCTGGGAGGGGCTCCTTTCAGGGAGAGGAGGAGGAGAAACTATGATAAACAAGTGGGCCAATCCTGTGCATGATGACGCCAGTGGCGGGAGGGGGGCGGGGGCGGGGCCTCGGCCTCAGAGAGCAGTAGCACATTACTCACAGGGCAGCGAGCAGCAGGCCCTGGGGCCAGGGCACAATGCCCCCCCTCAAGGAAATCACTTTAGCGGCAGACTGTGGCTCCGCTCAAGTGGAAAAACAG
>JAODLC010000036.1:24074451-24094031 GCA_026781145.1 Hippopotamyrus pictus | reverse complement strand
GCCCCCCCCCGGCCCGACCGGCCCGGCCCCGCAGCCCCGCCAAGCCTAAAGGCTGAGCCGAAAAAAAAAAAAAAAAAAAAACACAAACAAATGAGCATAAAAGTTGCCGCGGATGCCTTGAGCAGACTTTACGTTCAGCCTCCCGGCTCAGGCCCAGGCCGCTCAGCGTTTCCTGCTTCTACTGCAGAAGACGGACCATAAAACGGGCAAAATCCAAAGTATGCAACCGTATCAGTTAACAGGATGCCACCTGCGCGAAACTCGGGGCACGGCGGCGCTACAACGCGGAAGTGCGGCGGTTCTGAGCGAGGAGAACGCGGGCGGGAACCCTCAGGTGTGGGGGTGGCGTTACCCAGTATTCAGAGAGACAGGGGACCAAAACCAGCAACGAGCTCCAGTCAGGACTGTGCAAAAGAATTAGCACCGATGAATCAGATGATGATGTAGCGAGGATGGACTTGTTTCTGTCATGTAAATACGCCTCACAGACACTAATTACATTTGGGGTCTGAGAAAGGCTCTTAATAGACACATTTGGGTAAATGCCAGTTGTTTGCCTGGCATCCCAATAAAGCAGAATATGTGGCCTGATATGTGTGACGTACTCGAAGGCCTCACGTGGCTGTCTGGGGGTTTCCGATTGGGGAAGCCGCATTGACTAATGGACATTTTCAATTAGAAGCTCCAGTGTGAGATCACAGCAGCCCAGAACCCACCAGCTGCTCTCCGTGGACACGGCATGTCACGTTATGTGCGAGTAATTTAATGTGAACATGTTGTTTAATTTCCCAAGTGACATTACCAGTCATGGTGGAAACATCATACCAAACTGGCTGGGGGGGTGGGGGGGACGACCAAAGGGTCGAGAGACCGCTTGTTGTGAACAGAGTGGGTGTCACATCCACCTTCAGCGCCACGGGGACGGGGGGCTACTGGCTGATGTTGCTCTAAGCAAATTACTCACCTTAAGAATTCTCGGAAAATCAAGAGGCCAATTTCATGTTCCCGAAACAGAGCAAATCTCGAGACCCAAAGCCCATACAGGAAGACCCACAGAACCTCAGGGGCATGAGCTCACAGGAACCTTCCTTCCACACATCCTCCTCTGGAGGTCACGGCCGGGAACAGACTCTCCTCCGAGGCCTGCCCGTCACCCGTGCCCCCCCCCCCCCGATACTCTGCTCTGCTGCTCATGAATAACTGACATCGTGAGCTCATGTCCTGGACACCCCCGCTCTCTCTGCTGTAGATCCAGCTACCAAAGATCACCTTACGCACCGCGCGGCCCCATCCGCGACCCGCCTGGCCCTCTGACAGCGAGGGGAGTGGTGTCTATGGCTCCCTCCACCCTGGCTAATCTGGGCCACGCTGACTTTACAGCTCACGCTTTGAAGTGTTTATGTGCTTCTTTTAAAGGCGCTAGTCGAGGAAAAACAGATTTTAAAAAAGAAGCTGCACCCTCCTCACAGTGGCAGTACACCAGATCTGTCCGAGAGGTTTCCCGGCTGCTTCCAGAACCTTCTCCCCCGCTCCCACGTGTCTGAGGCTTGCATCTGAATCTCCATGCTTCCACCCAGGCTGCTTGCTGTCCTTGAGCTCCAGTGTTCAGATTTCGATGTCTGTGGCTTCTAAACAATTTCTCTGGTTTCGTATCCAAAGCTAGTTTTTCCAGGCCGCACTCTGCCACATCCACACACCAGCCCCCCCCCCCCCATACCAGCTACGGAAAGAAAAAAAAGGTCACAGAAATGATGAGCAGCAGCCAGACAATAAAAGACTGACATAATGAGCAAGCGTGACCAAAGTCCTCCACACATATATAAACTGTATATAGCATTCACAATGGCTATGGTGGATTTCAGACTTTCCTTCTGTGACATCGATTCTAAGCATCTGAGCACTAGGGGTTAAATGCATTCATGCTGCTCACCCACCCAAATCTGCATTTACAGAAACACATTATTGGAAAAGGAACCTCGTGATTATAACTGGTTACTTCCTGTCATGACCTCTGGACCATCACAGAAAGCATGGAAGATCACAAGACAACTTAACATACAATAGGAGCTTCACATGAAGCCCACAGTTGCCATAGCAGGGCCTGAAGCCTTTAGCTTCACCCTGTACGGAGCTGAAGTGTGTTACTGACACAATGTTTATGTATAAAGAAATAGTTCAACTTAGTATCCCATTTGCTATAAGGGTAGTGTACAGATTAAAAACATTCCAATGGGCGTAGAGAATCCCAATACAGCACCTCGAAAAGCTGCTAAGGTCACACGTCTTCGAGACAAGACTGAAAATGTCAACCAGTCCAAAAGGCTGTCATCAGCTTGGAGAAGCCCCGGGTTATGCACTGGGTAATGCTTAATTGTGACACAATGAGGACAAGGGCAAACACCTAAAGTTCCAAACAAGAAGACACCCTTTGGTCACCACTGGACCAAATTATAAGTGAAAAGACTTAAAGAAAGTTCAAGAAACATACAATGCACGGCCCTGAAAAGCAACAACGACCAGAAGCAGGCAAATACCGCCAATGAATCCGTTTGACTCAAGTTCCCCCTCATACCCTGGTTTTAGTCGTTCCATAAATGTTGCTTTTTAAAACTGGGAGAAATACAGGGAGAGGGGCCTGAGGGGGGGTCTGGTGGCTGCAAGTTTAAAGGCCTCAGCCAGCAGGATCCTGCAGCTCTGACGCTCCCCACATCCTCCCAGCTACCTGCTGCCCTAATGAGTCACCCAGAGGCACAAGCGCCCCCCCCCCCCATCAGCACCGCCAGCCCTCAGGCAGGGTGGCGGCATAATCCTGTCTACCCAAACAGAGCTTTGAAGTATGTGTGCATGTGTTTGGGGGGGTGGGGGGCACCTGGTATTAAAACTGTATAACACTAGTTAATAAACAGAGCATAGCACCCTTTAGCCAATGTGTGTGTTTCATCGTGACCATGGAGACAGAATGCCCCCCCCCCCACCAGGATCGTAAGCTGATTGTCATACAGCAGCCCATGGGATAAATTTTAACTCACTGCAAGTTAAACATTTCAAACCTCTGTTATTCCACTCACAGCTGAAACGTGCCGTCCAAGGGCGAGGACAGCTTAAGGCTGCCTGCTAAGGACATCGACCCCGTTAGCTGCTCTGTAAGCCACGTTCAAATGACTAAAAATACAGATGTATCGAGGAGAAACAGAAGAATGATCATTTCAGAGTATGGACAGCTTGTGAGGAGGAGCAGGGAGGGAAAAATTGAAAAAACAGACTGTTTGGACACAAACTTCTGAAGATTAAAATGTTAAACTTATAAATGGCTTCATGGGCTAGCAACTGCCGGTAACAGCATGGACATCTACGAGCCTGAAAGGGCTTTATCTCCGTCTTGCGTCTGCGTGGGATCTCAGGCCGGGTTCGAGTCGTGGGTGTGGGGTGTCCCACAGGGACAGGTGTGGTGGCAGAAGCTGGGAACCACGTTAATTTGATCGAGCACAAGGTCAGGAGCTGTGAGACCGCAGGATTGTGAGACCCTGGCTGGGATTCTAGGAGAGTAAGCAAGGTCTTTGCTGGCTTTGGGAGAGAGTAAAACCTTAAAGAAATAAACGGTCACAGACAACAAAAAGCACTATCCCAAAATACAAAATCAGCTGCTAGAAATACCAAACACTCCAAAGAATTACATTTTATGTAAAAGCCATTTATTGGCTTAATTCATTACGAGCGACGGAAGTGCGCTATGAACTTTGATGTTTTTGTCCTTGTGAATTTCAGGAAGTTCAGCCAGGTAACAGGGGCTATGATTAAGCAGGATGGGTGTGCTGGGGGTCGCTGAGCCAGAGCAGGCATCTGCTGGCCAGCAGGCATTCAGTGCCGGGGTCCTGAAGAGAGCGCGCGCCATCCCAAATGCACAAACGTAGGCAGTGACCTTATGCCAGAGACACTGGCAAAGGGTCCTCTGCTCAGTTATTTTATGGTCCTTAATGACTCCCCGACAAGATCTGAGAGTGTTAAAATCTAGGTGTAGCATTTGCTGAAAAACAGAAAACCTTTCAGGAAGTTGACAGTTCTCACTCAACAAGTAAAGATTAACTGTTCTACTAATAATGAGTCTGTTTTTTAATGTATTTAAGCAGTATCATTATTTGTGAACTTATTTATATTTTACTCACTGTTGTTAATAAAAGCCGTTTCGGAAAATGAACGCATTACAGTGTGGCATATTGGCTCCTCACGCGTTGACAAATGCCATTTATAAAGGCAATTCACATCATGTAAATTATTTTAATTAGGTGTATAAATTACAGAAAAATTGCAGCAAAACAGCAAAATAAAGGCATAACAAAAAACCCACTAAATGTCACAAATAGCTCAGAAAGGAGACTTCTAACAAGATTTATAAATCCGTATCAAGACGCTGAGCGTGTTTAGGTAATAGTATCACTGAGGCACGTTGATATTCGGTTTCTCTTTGTTGATCTTCGGATTACGGAACACACAATAACAGACCCCATATGAACGTGGCCAGGTAGGGTCAGAAACTCCTCTGTACTCAGGGCAACGGCTAAAGATCACCTCATGGTACATGCAGCCCTCCTCTGAAGGTATTCCGTAGCCCCAAATGACCCAACAACGACCACTGTAGCATTCGTCAACATTACATCATTAGAGCAAATGCCACCATTGACAGTCCACCGAGGCAACTAAAAATCTTATAGCATTTTATAGATTGTTTTTATGGATCAACATAAATTAGGCCTAAAAGCCCGCGTGGATGGACAGGGAAGGGGTAAACGCACATGGGCAGCCAGGAAGCATCAGGCCAAAATAAAGGTTAGAAGAACTGAAACCAAGCCACCACCATAATTAAAAGCAATCAACATAGGCTCTATGGAGAGAAGTGACAATGGCCTCTTGTAATATAAAACAGTTCAGTGACATTATGAACTTCTGCGCTCTCAGGCCCATTCAAAGCACAATAGCAACCTTGTTGTGAGGAACAAATACGGGCTGAAGTGACTTAATGAACCATGGCCTATAAACTAAATGTTGGGAGTTGAGGCGCATGTCTTGAGGAATTCCACCCGAATTGCGTTTGCGTGTTAGCGAGGTCCGGCACAGTCAGAGCACATAAGCCTCAAGTTAAAATCCATGTTATAGTAAGCTGATGTCCCCTTCGGGTGACAAATTCAACAGAATGTTTAAGAGGTGCCTTGGGCACACTGGTCTGCGCCAAATGCTTTGGTCTTCATAGCAGCACTTTAGGTAGTGGCAGGTAGGTATTGCTTCAAGATGGCTGACTGGATCGAACCCATGTGACTAAACAGGCCTCGGCAACCTGAATCACCGCCATTTTCCCATAACCATTCCGGAACAATTTAGTTCTCATACTATGGATCATATCCTAATCCTCCCATCAACCAGAAACAGCAGGAACCAGAGAATTCGGACGAGAAAACATCCGTCCTCTTTTTCCGCGCCCAGCGTTTAGGTTCCTTTGTCCGTCGCGGCAACACTTTACTATTTTAAGCTGACAGGAGTGGAGGTATCCAACCCATGGCGGCTTGTGTCGTGACGTATCCGTCAGCTTCCGGCGCTGGGGTTCCTCCGCCCAAAGCAGCAGCAGGTCCATGTTCTCTGCTGACGGGAGTGGACGCCATGGAGCTGCAGCAGCTGTGATCTATGACGACTCTCGCGTTCCAACAGGTTTTTCAGCACCAACTCTATTTCTCTTGAACTCCACTGACCACCTGCTAAAACATCTTCTGGGTGTTTTGGTTTCTGGAAAACTATCCTTACAGTGCACAAAAATCTCCAAATAGATCTGCATGCCCCCCCCATATGGGTGGATTTGGTGCCAAATTCCACGCCCAATTTAAAGTCCTGTAATCAATCCCTCTTGCCATATGGAGACTCAATACCTTCAGCACCCTGCTTACCTTCTTCAGACAGCAGATGGCCCATGCAAAGCTGCCTCTGACTGAGCAGTCAGTTTCAGGGAAAGGATCCTTGTACCCAATGAAAAGGCCATGTAGTAACACATGAGTTTCTGTTCGCCACAGTGTACACCCGGGAACCTGAATGACACCTCAGAGGAGGGGCAGAGCTAATCCACCGTGTTCATTTTGCATGACACAACAAGTCAGACGGGCCAAATCACCGTCACAAGGACATCAAATGCGTGTTTGCACAGTGACGGAATCATCAGCTGACCGAGGCTTCCTTCCTCACGGATATTTTAGACAGTCTGCCTGTAGAGCTGTCTCTGTACACTGGCATGGCAATCATCTATCAGAACGCGACCACTAGAGGTCCATGGTGCTGGTACCACCGTGGAAACGGCTAATGGCTTTTGGGGAGACAGAGCTGACCATAACATATGGGCAGGAGCTGGTGAGGTCATCGCTGCTCCGGAGCCAAGTGGTGACATATGACAGGGTGTGGCAATGAAGCAAACCCCCCCCCACCAAAAAAAGTCCACTAGAACACACACAAATAGAAAAAAATACAGAAATAAATTTGCATTTGCAATTACCAGTTTCCTCAATTCTTAAATCCACCAGCAACCAGCTGCCCTAATAAGCATGCTTGCGAGTTCTGCAATAATTAATATACACTAATGGTGAGATCAGGTTTCAGTTCAACATCTCATTTTCAGCAGAAGTCCTGAACCTCACCTACATCTAGTACTGGAACAAGGAGAAAGTGGACGGTGAAGATAAAAACAGGTGCATGGGCCATCATTTCCAGAGAAATAGGGTCCGTTAGCAGAGACTGGCACCGAGTTAATGAAGAAGGGCCCTCTGTGGCCTCCGTGCGTAATTCAGCACGGCCTCCTTGGCTGTGTGCCCCGCCTGTGGAGCAGACAGGCCTTCCTGAGGGTGCTGGCCACAGGAAGTCGCCACTGAAGCCCACGCACCATGAAAGACTCTTCAGAAGCTGCCAAGCAGAGCAGCTCTGGGAGAAAGACACTGACAGATCTGATAACCAGAGGAAAACTGGTCCCTAGAAACCTGTCTGCAAAGAAACATACAAAGATAAAAAAAAAAAACAACTCACGAACAAATATTAAGACACACAGAATGCAATGACAGGTTACTGCTTAATGAGACACATTTAGAACAGAAGTAGAACATAATCATCAGGTCACACGTGGCCAGGGAGACCTGAAGGGAGAACATCGTAACCTGAGGGCTTTCTGAGACGCTGGAACCCCACGTCTGCAACCAGCCATTATAGCACATCTCAAATCACCACGATCAGGTGTCTTAGCTGTTCTAAGCTGGACAGGTAGTGAAGCTCCTATCCCTGTCTGAGTGCTGCATGTATTTGGCTGCAGCCACATGAACTGTGGTTTGCGGATACATGTCACGCGTATCTCCCTTAATGAGTAGGTGAACTCAATAACGTGACCACTGAAGTATATATTTACTGTCTCACCAAACACTCACTGCTGTTACCCCTTACAAGGTGCTTGTGTATCGAAGACAACCCTTTGTTTCCATTCACATGCACGGGCGCGCACGCAAAACACAGGTTTCAAATTATATCTCCGAAGGGACTTTCCATTCACTTCTATGGGGAAAACGCTAATCCCTAACATATCAACCTTAACCCCTACCCAGCCCTAAGCTTAACCATAAGTAACAAAACAAAATACAAGACTTTTTTTTAGTTTTTCGACTGCATTCACAGATCTTTGTGGGGACCTGAAAAATGGTCCCCTTAACGTCAAAATAACATTTGGTCCACACGATATAATATAAACATAATCAACACACACACACAGACACACACACAGACACACACACAGACACACACACAGACACACACACGCACGTCACCTCATTGCCAGCAGAACCTTAGAGCTGATGCAAACATTCAGCAAATGGGGTCCTTGAAAAACAACCTACAATGTGTTATTGTCCCAGCATCCAGCTGAGAGTGCCTGCATACCAGCAGGATGGACCTGGGCATGCCTCTACACATCAGGAACGCAGGCCTGTGCTTATGTTCACCTGCCCCTCCGTGCTGGTATGCGGGCCAGCAGAACATGATACGCGTGGCCGAGTTTGCAGAACATGCGACATGAACTCGGCACACGAGAAACAAGACGCACACGTGCAGCATGAGAACTGAGAGGACTGATAGAGTGCTACAGGGAGGAGTGTGTGTGTGCCATGCATATATATTACATTGTGGGGACCAAACCTGTTATTTTGAAGTTGTGGGGACCATTTTTCAGTTTTGGGGAAACTCGGTTTTATAACAATCTGTGACTGCAATCGAAAAAGTAAAAATGCCAAAAGTCTTGTATTTCGTTTGGTTACTTATGCTTAAGGTCAGAGCTGGGTAGGGGTTAAGGTTGCCATTGTTGGGATTAGGGTTTTACCCATAGATGAAGAGTCCCCATGAAGATATGGATATAAACATATGTGTGTGTGTCTCAGGTACAGGAACGTCTGAACTTTTTGGACAGGACAGCTGACTTGCTTTACACACTCAGCATCCCAAGGCTTAGCTCAGCTGGCGACTCGCTTTTATCTAATTAGTAATCATGGATAAGGTTGCGATCTCCTTCAAGCCTGAACAGACCAAATTAGCCGAGAGCCGAGCTGGTTGCTGTAGATTTTTAACCGATAATCCAAGCTACGCCCTAGGCAGCACCCTGCGACCTGGATTAACAAAACGGGGATTTGAGCACCTGCCCAGGGGTGCCACGCCCTCAGGGGGGTGCCACGCAGCACAACCGCCCCCCCAAAACACCCCCCCGTCCCATTCACAAACATCTTTTTACTTTTTTGTTTAATGATTTAATATGACTGTACATTGCTCATTTAATTCGGCACTCACGGAAAACGCCGATGTAATATCTTCCCTATGTCGGATGCATTTACGTGACGTCATATGTGCCGTTGCCGTGTGGCACTTAATACTCTTAATGCGGCCCAGTGCACACCCAAGGGCAGCTCCCACCACCCACTCATTTCCCCGCTTTCTGATGTCATGCTTGCAGGCCACCCTTGACCCGTGAACAAGGAAAGAGTCATCAAGAACCACCTTTCCTGGCCCGCTGTGTCGCGCAGAAAAACTCCATTACAGGCGTGACTAAGAACACGGAGTCCGCTAGAGGGGCTCATGGCTCCTTTGATGGATCCCCACCCGCCAAATGTCTCCAAACATCCGTCATCAATTAAAAACGGCGAGCCGGCGGGGAGCAGGAGCAGGGCCTTCCTTCCTGACACCCCTTTCTGCTTCATTCACAGACTGCGGGGGGGGGGGGGTGGCGGGTGGGAGAGGGAATGCAGAGCGTGAGACGCCCCCGTGCTGCCGCTGTCGCGCCTGCTAACTGCCGGCTGAGCCGCGGGATTCTCATTTTAACCGCACTCTGCGGAAATCAGCACAACAGGTTCCATAAAACAAGAGCTACCCGAGTACCAAGCTTTAATTCAGGTCAACACAAACTGCCTCTCTGTTTGGGGGGATTTTTGATAATAATAATACTTTATTGATCTCCAGTGATGCTGTATTGATCTTCATGAGTCTTACTCTCCATGACACACAGACACAGGCAGGTGAGAGCGAGCTTGGCAGCGAAGGGCAGTGAAGGGCAGTGGTGCCCACAGAGCTGGGCGTAAAGGGCCTCGCCCAAGGGCCCACTGCCATGACTATTCTGTCGAGGTCGGGCTAAAACCGACAACCTCCCGATCAGAGGCACAGAGGCTTAGCCCACTGAGCCACACACTTCGCGTCCCCCTGAGACACAAACTATAAAGCCATTCATTCCAAAAAGACAAGAAGTCTTGAGACGTGAACCAAAAAAAAACCCATCGAGACAGTAAAAGAACTCCTCCTCTCCAGTGTGGCGCTTATTATTAAACAATAAAGGTCACTGACTAACCCCTGTGAGTCAAAAACTAATTAATTAATCATCCAAATACGTATTGAAACATCACTAAGAGAAATGAGATTGAAAAATTACAGCTCGCAAAGCAAACTGGCAGCTTGGGGTGACAGTTTTTACTCAGTGTTGTCAACGTGAAGACAGGATAATAAAAATAGCCTCACCGAGACAAGAAACCAAGAGAAACAGACTCAGCAAGTGGACCTGCTTTTATGATGGAAGCAGTGAGGTAACAGCCAAGCCTTTCGGGGATGCAGGCAAACAGAGGTTTGCTGTCAGCTAAATTTATGTCACAGGGACACCTCCAGCAATGGCCTTATTATCCCTCTTCAGGTCCCGGGGATCTTTTCGGAGTTTGCCGGTACGTACGTCCGAATAAGTCTGTACCTTGCATTACTGCTAAACACCTTCTTTGCTCTCCAAAGAGAAAGCTTCGTCACAAACATTCCACAATGACAATGGTCATAAAAATACATCAAAACAAAAAAGTTAGGTAAAAATATCAACATCAGCCCCATAAATAACCACCTCAGTCTTCAGGCCTGACCCCCCCAGGCTACATCTATGGTTTCAAGTGGTTTCAAAAACAGTCTATAAAAAGCAGCCAGAAGATCATAAGGATGTAGAAACATTTTGCACTGAGGAAATGATCAAAGTGTCAGGACCTTGTCCTGGCCAAGAGAGGAAGCGTGAGGAGGCCACAGGGCCTCAGTATCTGTGACTTTTTTTACTCGTGTATAATCATTATTCAAATCTATTTTTAGGTATGAAAAGCTCATTGTTTCTTTCATCTTATGAGTCTGTATTGTGAGTCTTATAACAGTCCAAGTAAAAAAAAAAAAAAAAAAAGAAAAAGAAAAAAAATTAAACTTTCACAGACATTGTACATGTACTTCATTTTTAGGATTGTGAGGTGCGTTCTTTAGTGCTTAGCTGAGATATTAGTAGCTAGAGAGCACCTAAAAAAAGCAGTCAATTTGGCAAATGAACAAAAGGACCAATGCGTCCCAGAATGCCATGAGACAGGGAAATAATGGTTTTATAAAACGCCTACATATCCATTATCCTTTCTTTCATAAGTTCTTACGCTGTAACAAAGCTAAAACAGGAAAATGCTCACTAAAGTCAGAGGAGCGTATGTTTATATTTAGGGAATCGTGTTAAATGGCAACGTGGCTGTATTTCTGAGATCTGCTCCCACTGCGAGGATTCCTTGGCGTCGGATAGCTAGACGTGGGGCTAGAAAATCTGCTGCGATCGTGTCAGTTTGGCTCCATCCCCACCTCTCCCCCCTCCCTTTAGCAAGCACAGCAAAGCAAGCAATCAAACATGCGATAAACAACGTCCTTCCCACACAGCGAATCGAAATAATGGCAACAGCAGTACAAGGCTTTCCCTTTTCCTGGAAAGGAAAGTGAACCGGCAATTACTGTGTTGTTGATCCATGATACACACATAATAAACGTCAAGATCACGGGAATGGTGGGAGGGGGTGATCAATGGGTTTTTCCTAAAAAATTTAAAAGTGACAGAGTAACCAAAGTGCTGGTCAAATAAATAATGTGCTGCTTCTGTCCATACTTTCACAATCCCACGAAGCCCTACTGGGGGAGCACATTCCAACTGCAGCTGAGATGTTGCAGAAATGTAATCTCAGCTCTACATACACATATAACCTGACAGACAAGTATTTCCCCGCTTAATGAATTTCACAGCGATGCCTTTCGGGTGGGAATGTCCGCAGTAATGAGGAATGAGGGCATTTAGTTCACCAAACAAACAACTGGTGGCAGCCAATCAAAGAGCAGCTTTTCGGGGAACAGAGAGAATGTTATTAGACAATGTTATGTAAGATCGTGTCCTTCATACTGTTCAATTGATGAGTCTTTTCCCATCGCTGCAGGGAGCACAGATAGAGAGCAGAGACACGCGCTTGTGCTTTCGGCCAACCGACCCGTGGAATACCTGAGAGTCAAGTTCGTATCCGTGCAATCTAGTAACAGCTAGAGAGTTTGCACCTGTACTCATGCACCAGAGGGGAAAAATGTAAATAAGAGGAGGAAGAGGGCCAGCTCAGAATGCTGGATGGGAAAATGGAGCAGAACGCAGCTGTTTCACGGAAACCGCCTATTGCTTCCAAGGTCTGGCCCTTCCACACATACTGCTATTCATCATGTAGGATCAGAACAACAGGATTTCTCAAACAAATCGTATCATTAACTGAAAGCAAAGGGAAGAAAATTAAAAAATTGGGCTATGTGAAAAGGGAAAAATCTATATTTCAACCATTTGCAGCTAATGATGAACAGTTTACTTGTAATTCATTTTGAATTGAAATATCCCATTGGCAAACTAAGAGTAATGCATAGAGTGCATGATTTCTTCACACATTTCTCATTTTCTGATCGCGAGGAAGGTGTTTGTTGGGCTCAGTTTCTGACATTTAATTAATTGCAAGTGTTCAATAACACAGCTCTGCAGAGTCAAGCTGGGAATTTGCTTAAGGGGAGGAAGAAGAATGTGGCAGGGACCTCCGGTGACCCCGCCTCCTTCCCCTGAACATTTAACCCTTAGTGGGAATGTGTGTGCAAGCCTCCCAGTTCCAAGGCCAGCTTTCCTCCCAGTGGGGCAGAAGGGAGGGAACCAAGCCGAAGGTATTTGTTTCAATTCTAACAGTGACAACAAAGGCTATTGAAAAAGGGCCGCACTAAAGTTGATTTGTGATTAAGACTTGAAAAGAGTGGATGTGTACCTTTTCTTACTTTTTACTGCTTTTCATGGTTACACAAGATCAAGCAGTTAAAAATGATCACTTAGCACCCCTGCCGACTTGAAAATACTGTGAAGGTAAGGGAGACTTCTGCTAGCCACAAATACCTAAGCATATCACCAGTGTTCTTCCCAGTAACCTCAAAGAGCTAACCTTTTAGTATGCAAGTCACTATAACAGTCCGATAAAGCCCAGCCGCTCAGCACTCTCATACTTTACTGCTCTCCTTTGTTTGGTGCTGGAAAATAACCATCAACAGGTAGCTCCCATGGCCTAAAGACCATGCAGAACTCACTGCTTCCTCCAGTGTAAATCAGAGTCTAGCACAATTATTTCACATATCAGCCAGCAGTGTAAAAATTGCCAGTTCCTTTTACCGTTTGCTATTCTTCAGAATTCTTCCTTTTCTATTGGCTTTATAACGAGAACCAAACGATTAGTCAGACTACAAGAGGCCCCGTCAGAGCACATGGGGAACTGGTGAACAATGAGCTCTGCTCCTTCTCCATCCAGATCCAGCCAGATCCAGAGACTCCCTCCTGCAGCTGAGAGCGTTCTCAGTACTCAGAAAACAAGGGCCACCAAATGGTTGTTTAAAAGCCCGTGGCAGGGCAGGGGGTCTGGCAGGCCAAACTCGGTCAAGCCCTGACCTCGGCCTGGTCCTCAAAACGAATCTGAACTCTGCACACGAACTCCAGAAGCTACTGAGTCACCCGCCTCCAACAATTCCATTTCTCTTAATCTGAGGTCTTTCCTAAAGGTCACTATCCAACAACCCTTCTCTAAAAGCAAAGAGATTTCATCATTGTGTTACTAAGCAGACTGGATGTGACTGAATTATACTTATATGTATAATTCTGTAACTTTAAGCAGTACACCAGCGGATGAAGGAAATGGACTAGCGATGCCCTGTACCACTGTCCATCACAACAGAACCAAAGAACGTGCTGCTTGTGCCATCATATTCTGAAACGGCTGAGTCTGCACCATGGCGTGTTGTTCACACATGGGGAGGGTGGTGTCTGAAATCTGCAAGCTGAATGAGAAAAAGTTTCCATAATACAGGCCTCACATTACATATGGAAAAGAGAACAGCAAAAATTCACAGTTTCAGAAGAGAAACAATTTTAAAGGAAGCCTCCTTTCTCCCCTAATTTTACAAACATTCTGCAGAGGGAAGGATACAGAGCATTGCCAGTACTGCATCAGTACTGGCACTGAAAAGAAGAGGAGCAGGGGAGGGAAAAAAAAAAAATTAATATATCGACCTTCATACTCGATCCCAGTTAGCACACTTGTTAAACCACTCAACAAACTTGAAAACAGACAAAGAAAAAAATGTCATTAAACAACCAAACAGGTCAGGTCAGGTCAGGTCAGGTCAGGTCAGGTTGAGGAGCATGCACTGACGCACCCACCGCATGATGAAATGCCTCGGGATCCCGGCTGGTGACCCCTCAGGCAGACACAGCCCATTCCCACCCTTCCGTAAATGGCCATCCATCTGCCACAGACAGGTGTTACGTGGACGTCCCCTTGGCCTTTTTCCTGGTCCAGGCACTTGGGTCCTCAGTCACAAGGATTCTGCAAGCTGGGTCACTCTTAGGAAAACGCGCCACATGGCCGCAGTGCTATGACTGACGCTCCCTCACAATGCAGATAATCTGCCTCATTCGGGACTCCTCTAGCAAGCGTTTATTCGACACAAAGTCAAACCAGCGGTACCCAAGGATTCTCCAAAGAGACACAGTACCAAAGGTGTCCGATCTTCATCTCAGCTCACTGGATAGCATCTCACAGCCATACAGCAAGTCAGGGAGCACCAGGAGCCTAAAGACTTGGACCTTCATCCTCTTGCAAAGATATCCAGAGCGCCACACACCCCATTTCAGCAACCTCAAGACCCCTCATTCTCTTCCAATCCATCTGCTGATTTCATAGTAGTGTCGCCAGAGACATGAATGTTGCTGCCGAGGTAAGTGAACCTCTTGACGAGGTCAACATTTTCCCCTCAGACAGTCATACTGCTGATGGTTGCACCCAAGAAGTCTTTAAAGGCCTGGAACTTAGTTTTCGCAATCCCAGACACTCAGACTCCTCACTCAGTCTCTCGAAAGCCCCAATGAGAGCCTCCATTGACGCCACCACGATCATAGCATCATCGGCAAAGTCAAGATCAGTAAATCTTTATTCACCAACAGATGCTCCACAGCCACAAGGACCTTACCCAGCACTGAGAGCAGTGTTATCCACCTGTAGTTGCCGCAACCCAGGCAACCACCCTTCCCTTCCCAGATAGGGACTACAAGTCCTGTTTTCCAGTCAGGAAAATCTCAGTGAGACTGGGTGGTTCACAGTTGATCGGGAGATCAGCTTCAAGAACCGTGAACCCAGAGATCTCAAACATCCTAGCTGAAGGATCAGTTTTAAACAGCAGCTCAAAGGAGCCAGCCCAGGAGGTAACAACTGCAGTGTCATCTCTAAGGACCATCACATGCCCCGACTGCGACTCCCCAAGTAACAGATTCAGATGCAAGTAATGCTTTGATTCCTCTGTAAGCAGGATGTGGGTCACTAGACAAGACTTGGTGTGTCACCTGCTCACAGATTCATCCAACAAACGCCTCATTTGCCCTCAGAGCCCTCACAGCTCTCAGTTCCCGGTACAGACTGGAGTTGCCACCAAGTCATGCACTCCTCTAGATAACATAAAGGTTGCCCTGCGAGATGAAACACCTCCTTCTGGGAACACCAGCAACACCAACACAACCCCCAGCAACCTTCAGGGTCATGGGAGGTCTCCCACACAGCAGTCAGCAGTCATACCCAAATCTGCAAGTTCCTCAGTCAAACTGCATGCAAACTCATCAGAAACAGATTGGTCTTCCAGCCAAGTCCAGCCTAGTAGGAGGTAGCCCACTGGAACGAAGCAGAATATTCAGAATAGCAACAAAAAGTCTGTGGTCAGAATTCACAAACTGGACACTTCCGTAGATCATGCAGTTCTGCAGAGGCCTCCAGCGTCTGCCCACGAAGAAGTGATTGATCTCCTTTACTGCACCACCAGTATTGGAGTATCAAGTCCAATGATACAGCTCAGGGCGCTGGAACCAAGATCCAGCAACATGACTTTCCGAAAGGTCGGGGGCTACAAGGAACACTGCGTGCCAGTGCCAGTGGTCGCACTATAGTTACCCATGACCAGGGGAATGTCACCTCATGGGCACCCATCCACCACCAAGCAAGCACTGCGAATAAAATGTTTCCCTCAATGAGACATCACTCACTGCAGTCGGAGCATATATTAGACAACAGAGAAGACAGCCAAAGAGTGCCTTAGCCTGAGCCTCATAATGTGCTTGTTGAAAGGAGTGACACAGGGCTGGGCGATATCATATCGATGTTATATCGCGCATGCGCAATAATAACCAGGGCTTCAGATGACAGACAAAGCATTTGGCTGGATACCAGCTCTTCGGTGCTATACGGATATTTATTTACGCCCATAATTTGGTAAGAAGATTAGTAGTATGGCTTAAATATTAATGAGATGCGTTTTGTGATACCCAAAAGTTAGTAATCTGTATAAACTTTATGGTTTCTTAAGTTCGATTAGCGGAGCACTCCACATAATACTGTTTTGGTATACTACGGTTTGTATACCTCAGTGCAATATGCACTGAAGTCACGGTGAAGAAGAGCAGCCAGGACATCTTTTAAAAGAGGAGATCTTATGGATAAACAACGTAAAAAGACGTCGGCAGTGCGGTGGTACTTTTTGAAGTTCAAAGTCATTTATTAAACATAAGGATATGCCGTATTTATGCTAATAATGACTTTTGGGTGTCATACAAAGCCTCATTAATATTTTAGCCACACTACTAAACTGCTTCACAAATTGTGGGCGTAAATAAATGTCCGTATAGCACCGAAAAGCTGGCGTCCGGCCAAATGCTTCATCTGTCATCTGAAGCCCTGGTGATTAATGCGCATGTGCGATGCAATATCGATATGACACCACCCAGCCCTAGGGTTACCACAGCAACAGCTACTCCCTGAGTATGGCAGCCATCAGAGTGACCAGACCAAAAATAGCTGTACCCACCTACAGAAATCTGGCTACTCCTGAAGGCTTTCCCCCATCCCCTCCATGATGCGAGCAGCCTTCCTGTGGCCGGTAGAGATACTCCCAGGGAGCGCAAAAAGGTGTCATGCCTGTTTGGTCCGAGCTGTCGTGAAATGCTTTATGGTGACTGGAGTGCCAACCCCACCATTAAGGTCAAAAAAACACTTTGCTGAAAAACGAAGGCAGCCATGATGACAAAGAGTTCCTTATTTCCTCTTAGAGATTAACTCGCAGCACCTGACAGCCACAGAAATGAGTGCAGAACAAACTGACGCATCGCATGTCATTTTTATGACAAATGAAAAACTACAACAATGTTTATTATAATGCCGTAATTTGCTATTCTTTCTTGAAAACACTCATTTACTGTAGAAGGATTATCACTGTAACCATATACACAGTTAAAATGTATAATGTAATTCCACAGAATGATCCGATGAGCCAAAAATAACAAAAGACTGCACAACGGCAAATATTTGAAATCATCTGTCTACAGACAATGATGCTACAAACGTAGTGATAGGCCAGACAAAAGACAAAGGTAAGAATTTTAGTTCCAGTTTTGAAATGCAGCTATTTGGCAGGTAATTATGGTAATCACACGCAGTAACAGGTAAGCGATCATTAAATAGCATAAAGCCAACCAATTCTTAAACTACCCCAATGCTTTGTGTAGGGTCTATGCTACGGCGGAGACTGTGAAACGACTTTAAATACAATTAACTAAAAATCCCTGCATAATCCTGCAGGCATCGTGATTGCAGATTGTAACAGTTAGAGTAGGTGCCGCTGGCAAAATTCACATCAACACATGTGGTGGGGGTGGTGGGGGGGTTGCTTACTGGGGGGTGGCAGGCGGCTGCTTCATATGTAAATAGGGCTGCCTGCAAAGCCAAGGGGTCCCTCACTATTTCAATCAGCCGGGGACAGCAGAGCTAAAGCCAAGTCCCTACTCCCATTGTGGCACATGGAGCCCAAAACTGTCTGGGAAGAATTCAGCATTAAGGATTAAGAACACAGTTTAATTTCATTGATAGATGTCAATCACAATGTGTCAAATCAGAAAATTTTGACTTCTTGCACATCTCTTCATTGATAGTGTTAGAAGTCCTATAATTTCTCCAAATAAAAATCTGGAGGCACTAAAAACCACCTTTCGATACTTTATCCATGAAGTAATAGTCCTGCATAATACTTTGCAACTTCATTGATGAGAATAGCACTGACATATTAATGCAAGTAGGGTGCAGTACTGTGGGTACAAGGAGGCAGCCTGGAGTAACGTGGCTGTTCATAAAAGTGTTAAAATTCCAAGTAAATGAGGGTATTGGCAGGGCGCACAGTGAGAGTTGGGGAAACATTTGAGGAGCGCGCCGGCAGGAAGAGCACAGCAGCTGTGTTTTCAATGCGATTGCTGAGGGAGACGGGAGCAGCGCCAGCCCAGTTCACCGAAAGGTACAAAGGAATGAATTGTGTTAACCCTGCGTTAAATTCAATAACCCACTTCCTGTAAATAATTTACTGACAATATATAAAAGTCAGACATGGTTATAGGATGCTGTAGAATGTAGCAACACTGTGAGTGTTTGCGTGTAATAAAATGAGCCGTCTCAACAGATGCGTATAATGTACTTTGTCTATGTTTAGAATTTGCTAAATATAGCATTTGCTACATTTGGCACTAAATGCACTTACGACAAAGAGTGCAAAAACAGACAGAAGGTAGGTCGTTTATCATCAACCACAACATTCATTATTCTTTTTTATACTGCCATATATCTGTAACCAGATAATATAGTGCATTCATTAAACTTTTGAAAGTAATTAGCCATTCCCATTTAAGCCTGCAGAACAATACGTCACAGGAAATACAAATTTGTTCATGGTGGCCTGTTTAAAGATAATGTGCAAACACAGGCTGGATAGTTAAAAAGACCAAAAGGTGTCCCTGCATGACTACAGTATACTTATGATATTATACATTTGATTATTATGATATAATATTATTTAAAGTGCCTCAACCAAGGCAGGAGTTGAAGAGAAATCCCAGTGATTCAGCGAGCTGGATCACTGGAGGAATTACGAAGTTCCCAGTTCAACAGGTTACCCTTAGCTTAACTCCTGTTGCAACACTTCCTTCCAGAAACACCCGACCACGGGGATGGTGCCCCAGCAACAGGATTCCTTTCAAGAACAAACTAAACCAAGTCATAAAAAGCTTCTGTAAGCTTTAACGGCAGCTGTTTTCTCAGCCTGTACGTGAAATACGCTCACATTAATGCATAGCGGATTTTTGCTGCGTTGGCTCTTTCAGATAGTGATGTCCGCTAGGAATATAAAGTATGCGAGTAGTTACACGCAGCTGCTTCAATCCAGCCTCACAGCCTCAGGAAGACGAATCCCATAACAAAATGTAACTGGTATGCCAGCTACACTTAGCCAGGACTTAAACACGGCGTTGGCAAAATCCAGAGAACAGCAAATCTGCTGGAGTACACAACGCCATCAAACTCGCACACACTGCAGAACGTTTCCTGAACCCAACAGGCAGTTTATCCTACTTTTACGCACAGTACATTTATACAATGATTTATGAACTGTGTAGTATGCACAAACTACCAGCACGAGGGATTCTCCCTGACTTTTTAGAGCATTTGAAATGCTCCATAAAGAAAATACTTCTGCCAGTACTGCAGGGAACACATTATTAATACTGACACCCTCACAATAATTAATTTATGGTTTTCCAAGACCTCTCTGAAATATACAACACATATGAAGACAAAAAT
>JAODLC010000036.1:24056625-24074436 GCA_026781145.1 Hippopotamyrus pictus | reverse complement strand
ATATAGCATTGTGAAAAACTAGACATGGGAACCAGAGGAAGCGAATATCACAAAATCTGTAAATTCATGATGTTCCAAAACCTGAAAATAAATCACACCCTTATGCTGGTTGTTTATGGCACTTTCAGAAGGAATAAATGCAGCCCAACCCTTCATGTAAGTACTGATCAGTCACACACCTCATTCTGGCTTTTCATGCAGATCAGCCTCAGTGACTCTTCGAACTAAAGGTTTACGTGCCTGAACTGCTAGTGTCAAGTCAATCCACAGCACCATGTTCAGATATAAACTTGCTGGAGTGTTTCCGGTCACCGTCTTGCTGATCAGCACAGCTGCACTTCAGCTTTGGCTCACAAAACACTGGCCTGATGTCCCCCTCCCAGTAGAATTCCGTCCCAGTTTCTTCCAAGGCAAGCCGTCCAGATCTTCATGCAGAAGAGCTGCCGTGTATTACACCCAAACTGTCTTCGGTATTTGGCTGCTGCCACATCAACCAAAAAAAATTTCGGATGTTGTCCAAAGAACTCCCAAGATTTTTAGTTAGCTCAAGATCACCTTCTTCTCACTCACCCCAATCTTACTCACTCTCCTTCTGTTGGAGGCATTTGGTTCAGTTCAGGTGAAAGATGCTTCAGGGTTCTCTACAACTTCCTGGGAGCAATACCTTTTGATCTCTCTATGACATGCCCATTCACCCTCTGTGCATTTAGTTTATGCACAGATCTGATAACCTGACATTCCAAAACTGTATTTGGAATTGCATACAAAAGAAATGTGTGCAGGGTTGCACAGTGATGCAGTGGTTAGCACTAACGCCTTACACTTCTGGGACCAGGGTCCGAGTCTCTGCCAGAGTTTGCATGTTCCCCCCCCCCCACAGTACAAAAACATGCTGAGGTTAATTGGAGGTACCAAACTGCCCATAGGTGTGCATGTGTGAGTGCACCCTGTGATGGGTTAGAGCCCCATCCTGGGTTGTTCCCTGTAGCATTTGTAATAGGCTTCGGACCCCCTGTGACCCTGAATAGGACCAGTGGTTACAGAAAATTGATGGATGGAAGGAACGTGTACTCAAGAGAGCTAGTCTGTCAGCCTTGTTATGAAATATTAGTCCTTTATTTCTAAACAAAAGACGTATTAGTCAACCAGAGAGTGCTGGTTGCCAGGAGTGAGTTGTCCTCCTATAGCACTCCTACTAATTATCCAGTCTGACCTGCAGCGTTTAAAGAAAACCATCATGTTGACAAACAACATACTGAAGGAGTGCCGATCTCACCTTCCAAGAATCTGAGATTTATGGTGACAAATCCAGAAAACACGTCACAGAGGTCTACAACTGTGTAAAGAAAGTGTGCTTTCACCCTTGAGGGGGTACTGAGCCCATCAGGACACTAAAATTATACAAAAAGATGACATTCGCTAAATATACTCAATTCAAAATTTCAGATTCTAAAAATCCTTATTTCAGAGCATTGTACAAAATGTACAGCACCATCATGTATTTTCTGTATTCTGTAGTATCTATTAACATTTATACATGTTCCATTTTACAAAGGACATTACTCGGAACACCCTGCCTATTCCAAAATGTGTGAAGATTTTCCAAAAACATAAAACGATGTTTACTAACAGTTCCTCCATAAGTCGATAATTTAAGGGTGACACGGATTTTTTTTTTTTTGCACTGAAACAGGTAAAGCTGGTCCAGTCAGATCAAGCTGACACACAACATTAAAGCCCAGACTGAGCACCGGCCTTCAGGTGAGTGTGCACTCTGCTGCTGAAGCCTGAAGGACACACGAATCAAGAGTCAAAGAAATCTCCAGAAAAAGGCCGTGTCATCTTTAAATAATAAATAAGGTGAAAAACTATATATGAGGTATCGAAATGGTACACCGTTAGGAGGTGAAGTGCCTCCAAAAGTACTCTGCTCCTGTTTGTGATGTTTTACTGAACACTTCAGTCATGAAACTGATGATTTGTGAGGAGTTTTCTCCCCCCTGAAATGCAATCTTAAAATTATAGAAAAAAATAATGTTAAATATGTCCAACAGATGAATATTTAGGCACCTGAACAGTCGGAAAGCAGCCATTACAACCAAAAACACAGACGGCGGTGCACTTTTTGTGTGATAGACCCGGCAGATTCACTCAGGCTCTCTTGGGCTGACAGAGGAGTCACTCATGGATTGTGGTTGACGTCGTTCCGCAGAATCGCAACAGGACTGACACAAGAAAGGACTCCAGGCCTGTAAGACATTGGCTTTCATGGTCGCAAACCACAGCTTTGTCCTGCTGCTTTACATTGTCTTATTTCTATACTTCTTGCTGCCACAGTTCCACACCACTCCCTAAAAATCAGGACATCTTCACAGTCATGTGTAAATACAGACATCTCTAAATTGCAGATAAAATGTCCGTTGACAAACAAAAAGCTTAAAACCCGCACAGATAACACACTTCAGAATTTACTCAAGTTATGAAAACCTGACTGATTTCGCAAAAAGAAATTACAAAGAGTCTCACAACTTTTTCAAAGCACTCGATGTACCATGCAACCATGTACCACGAACACATGAACACTGACTTTCCGGGAGTTCAGTCTCTGTGCCTGGAACTCGACGGACTTCCTCTTCTTGTCAATGGTTCCCCCGCCTCCTCTTTGTTCTGGCCAATTTGTAGGGCTCCAGCCATGTTTCCCCTCGTAGTTCACTCCGTCCCCATGGGGACCAGGCAATGGGCCGTTTCAGCAAACACTACTGCGTCCAAAAACAAGGCGATGCCCCTCCCTGCACCATCCGTGCTACTAACGGCATCCTAGGGGCACCGCCCACCTGCACGACTTCCTCTCCCTGCGGAGAATCATCCACCTTCCCAGAAGTGGTGTTGAGAAGATACCCTGAAGGCCGGATTCCCCTTTCACGTCTTATGGGTATAATAATAATTAATGTAAAAATAATAAATAAGAAGATCTGAGAAAGGTAGAGTCTTGTTCCATTGCAGGAACCACAGCCAGCATTAAATCTTGGCGGATATAAAGTGGCAGGTAGGATCGTATGGATGTTTCCAACAGCACAGCTACAAACTTAGCGGGGCAGCATGGTGGCACAGTGGGTAGTGCTGCGATGTGACACTTCCTGGGCTGTTCCACGTTCCTCGAAAGCTGGTCTACCCTCATTGGCGTCTCGTGAGATTGCGTGCCCTGGCAGACCATCCAGGATATACCCTGCCTCACGCCTTGTGCTTCCTCGGACAGGCTCCGGTCTCACTGCGTTCTGGCACTGGTTATGGAAAGCAGTTATGTAAAATGTATAGACGGAATTTCAAAGTAATGTTTTGTGACTGATTCCAGTCTCTGCTTGAGTCATTGGCGCCTTGTCATAGTTTATCCATTTTGGGGAAAAGTTTGCTTAATTACACAGTTCTGATGAGTTACAATAAAGCGAGTCCTTCATGCAACCAAATAATTTTTTTAGTAAACTGGCATAAACTGAAAGATGCTCAACCTCTATAGACCACGAGAAACTGACCACACAAAACAATGGCATAAAGAAAAGGTCAGGACATCTACAAAATAAACAGACACTGACCTTGACTCACAGAGGCCCATACTGACGGTTTTGTTCCATCCACTTATTTACAGGCACAGAGTTCAGAAATATTATAGCCTACATAGAAATCTAAACTGAATCAGTCTCATTCACTTATAGAATAACTTGTTTATAGTAACTTTGGACTACTGGAAGTAATATTACCGGTTCTTGATTCGTGTTTAACTACAGTCGACCTTGATACTGTCACTTAAACCTGGGAAATACAACTATGTAAACTATGGATTTGCAAACTAAAGAAACCGTTTGATGGGCAGGTAAATGATGCTCTAATTTTGTTGGAGTTCTTGAGAATTTGCAGCTTATTTCACCTGGTAACAGGTATTAATTTTATTCTGGTGTGTCTCTGCAGAGAACAGCAGAAGTGATCAGATACAGTGGTTTAAAAGCTTGTACAGAGTGAGCATGCATGTCAGATCTGTTGACATTTGTTTTAGTCGGCATGTAGTTTTGCTCAAGGCTCCAAATCCTGACATACCAATCCTAATGTAACTGAAAACTTTAAAATTGGTCCAGAAAGATCCTGAATTATTTTGGTTGGAGAAATGACAACACTTCAATGCAGCAGATTAATCAGGCCTATTACAATACTGCTGCAAAAGTAAGGACCTAAAATCTGCTTAGTCTCATGGAGGGGAATGAAGCAGACACTTAGGAAATACACAGGTATTCTGCGTCACAGTTAGGGAAACAGACTGCTGGCAAAAAGGCTGGAACAACAGTGCAAATGACTGTCAAACGTGATGGAATAATGTACTGTATTGAGATGTATATAAATGTCTATAAACAATGTACATCTACATTACATATTAATATACTAATAAGAATTTAGTAGAAATGTATGCATTTGGCGATATGTATATGTGAAGTAAGCAATTATTGAAGCTTACATTTTTAAGTCACTAGTAATGCAAAAATGTAAAAGGGTTTTTGTACATGTGAATGTTTTTGCTTAAGAATTTTAGTACAGGAGAAACAATGAAGATCTTTGTTTTATGCCTGTTTACAGGGACAGACTTCCAACCTAAAACCAGACAATCAAACTGGTGGGAATAATCCTGTCATCCAACATGTGTCTGTTATTCTCAAATACTGAACAACCATGTTTGATCCACTGGATGGTGGTTTAGGGTGTGTCTTTGTGTGTGTGTATGTGTGATTATGTATGTGACAAATACAAAAAAAGAAAAACATACATTGTCCCATTCAAACACGTGCAAATGCCTGGGTGAATGCCACTCACTGGTTTCCTATTGTAACCGAGGTCTACAGGATGACATCACTGTTAAGGATGCTGCTTGAAAAAAAAAATATGCAAATACAGTTTTTGTTTTGTTCTCGTCTAAAATAGCAGCAGCAAACACACCCCCAATAAACTGCAATGCTTCCACCACACTAGTGACAAAGCAATTAAGTATGAAAACACACCTACAGAAACGACTGTTTTATGGGAACAGAAAAAAACTACGGCGCTGGTTAAATGCATTGAAATAGAGCGTGTTTTATTCATGAGAAATGTTTTTAAAATGAATCGTTTAAATAGCTAAGTTTCACGGAGAGCAACCATCGTGTTTCTGCCGAGACTTAAGTAGCCTACTCACTAGCTCTTTGTTTCCTATTTTATTATGATGTCATAATCAAACCAAAGCGGTGAAGGTTCTAAACCCACACCAGCTTCATTTAAATATAACGAGGAATAATGTAATATATACGATTACGGAAAAATCACTGCATTTTGTCGCATTTGTAAACAAAGGCAACTGAAATAAAACTGGCGTGAATTAAGAAGAATGTCGTGCTGCATTTGCGATGCCAATTATAATGCGCTGCGCGTTTACTGCCCTGTTAGCAGCAACCGAGTACAGAAAATATTTTAGAATTAATTTACAGCACATTTCTAAAATGCACATATGTATAGTAAAGCTTTAGTGTATGATATAAGCGATGTATTTATCGGTTTTAAGCAGGTGTATCGTGAATGCAGCCTCTTGGTTTTAGGGCAACACCCCTTCAGCCAGGCAGCCCGGCAGCGCGCATCTCACGCCGCTCATTGTCCCCGGTTTTCCAGGGCGACTGCGACGTCTTTAGCCTCAGAGCATTTCCCGTAAAGCAGCCCGTACGGACAAACACGTCATGTTTCAGTAACTCGTATATCAACAGCGAGGGACCGCGGACACCAGCAAATAACCATCGGCGTATTTAAGACGGGGAAAGGCAGGGCTCGCCTAAAATGACACCGGTTTGGTTCCCCAGTGGAAGGATCCTACAAGCCCACTGTAGGCATATCGGCTACTGCGGTTTTACACACCACCGTCCACTAAAATGTTTGTCTACACAGCCTCCAAGATGTACAAATTGTTAAAAGTACTTAATTAACAGGCCTATTAGATAATCGACTACGCCAATAAATAAACAAAAAGAAACAGGATGCCTACCAAGTTAGATTACATACGTATGTATATACACACATACAAACACATACATATACGTGCACATATATAAATACACTCTCAAAGATTTGGATTGAATGTTTGACTTCCCTTGTATCATTATCACTGTACGCAATAATACGGTGACTTCTTTGTACGATATAGCCCTTAGGACATCAATTTATGTGTGAACAATATGAAGTAGTCGGGGATTGGGGCGCTTAACGGTAGTTGAGAATCGGATCTAGTACAATATATTTCATTTTATTTTTTAAGACACGTAAATTCCTAGCACGACCAAAGGAAATGAAGCGCTTCCCGACTTCATTGTTTATCGCTACCAAGGTAAAGGCTCGGCGATCCCACCGCCTGCCACAGCGCTGAAACCACAAAAAAACCCACCTTTGTGTTGATTTTAGCGCTCGTACCACAACGCAAACTACCGACGCATGATCAAACTAAAAAAGCGATTATTTCACTTACCCAAAGCTCTGTCCCCCAACTCATTTCTAGTTGCTCTGTGATCAGACTCGTCGATTGTCAGCCTATCCCCACTGGAAGCTGCTCTCCCCCGCCGTCTGCCGCCGTGTCCCTTCCCACAGCCAGTATCGATTCCGCTCCACCTCAGCGCAGACCCGTTTTTCTCATTCAGCGCTCGCAGAGGAAGTTGGGATCTTGGAGGACGCAGCGAAACAGGAGGTTCAGGTTCCTCGGCTAAATCAAGAAATCCAAACCCCTATGACGAAACGCCAGCTCTGCTCATGCACAATGATTCACCATTGTTACAATTATTACGTTTTTTATTTCCACGATAGATCTATGTGTTATCTCAAGTATTACCCTTTGTTCCTTTGATAAATTTTCTTTCCAAACTAGTCTCATCCCACAGTCATATATGTGGTATGGAAACGTGACACCTATGTGGTCTTTACTTGAATTTACAAATAAAATTTAAGAAGTGACAATTTTAAAAAATCACATCTAATCCTCTATTTTAATAAACTCATTATATTTATTAGAACTTAATACAGGAATACTATAGGTGTAACAACACAGGGAATTCACCTATACCTATAATTATAAAATGTAACATAATCAGTAAAAGACAATGAAAATTAAAACGATACATCTGCTCATTAATTTGAATCCTTCACTGTACACCATTATATGCTTAGCATTACAGGTTTTATACTTATTACAGGATTTTATAAATCCCAAGACTGCCAGATGTCAATGCCATAACATAATCTCCTCACAAGTTCCATGAGTCAATGTTAGTCATCATCTAAAATGTAAGTATGTAGCCCGTGTATAAATGCATGTTCTCATTTTACATGAAATGCTGTCACAAGAGGTTTGAGGGCACTGAACTTTCCTCCACTTACCAGAGAATGTTGTGCATATACTATAACTTACACACTTTTTTCCTATTACAAAAGAACACTTGGACCCAGGTTCGTTCATTCACTATAAGCAAACACCTACTAGGAATTGATATAAGCAGTATAGGATTTAAAATACGGGCTATGCATTATATTCGAATATTAATACACAGTCACGATTTCATATTCGCGAGCGTTATTGGCTTAGATCCTCGCGAATGTGAAGTTGTTTCGGTCTCTTATTAAAAACGCTAAATGAACGGCACTGAAACATTCAAAAGCTACTGTGAGAAATGCGAGATTCCAGGGTGACAGAGATACCATATGTACTTGAATTAGGCCGCTAAAACGAAGATGCACGGCGTACCCAGGTACCCAGGATACGTAGATTCCACAGTTCTTTATTTTTTAACCAAACATAAGAAAAAAAAAATATATATATATATATATATAATGTACTTACAGTAGAAATGTCAAGTAAGACTACCATTTCATGATTTTTTTTGTGATCTAATCGTTTTCAGTATTTTTATGTATTTTTGGCTAACGCCAAAAATGCACGTCAGCCACATTCCATTTATGAGGAAATGGCGCTATCTAGTGGAAAGGAATTGAAAGTAACTTTTAACCTACAAGCATATTGAGTGTGGGGCGGGGAGATCAACACAAGAAATGACGTTCCTAAATAAGACGAAAGTTATTATAAATTCAGAAAATGGCAAAACTACGGAGCCTTAGGTGTCACGGTAGAAAAAAAAATTCTAGAGGATATCAGAAATTCCTGACATCAGAAATTTGTATTTTAACTAGTTACAACTGAAGTCCTGATATCAGAATTTGGTTGGGTATGTATATCTCTAGCCTTTCCAGCCCCTTAGTCACAGACTGAACCCCTCACATCTTTCATACATCTCAGTTAGCTCATGGCTGGACACTTATCAGGTAGGTGGTTACCACATGGAATGATGGGAAGGGGACATCATGCTTATCCAATCCCCTTGTGCCATGCACTATAATAATAATGTTTGTCTTCTATGTATAATCTTTAAATTGTATTTTGCGATAACATTGTGGTTTTCATTAGACAGACATAAAGGTAAAATTGTCATTTCACAAAATGCAAATGTGATTCCTTAATTCAAACTATATGTTTTGTCAGGCACTTTTGGGGAGGGGGCCGACTGAGCTTGTGATTTGCTAATCCTTTGCAACCTATGCCTAGCAGATATAGGAAATAGTTGAAAAGTCCTGGGAAGCTATAGAGAATGTAAGGGAGGTCAGTAGTTGGATGTATAGATTAGCTTGGGAAACACGGGAAAGAAGCCCTGTCATGTCAAATCTCTGACCCCTATGGAACGCCGTTGGGCTATAAACCGTGAGACAGAATACATGTCAGCACAGTATATTCCCCCATATGTCTCCGAACTGTATTTTTTGCCCTCTAGACACAGTAAAAATGCATAAAAATGCACATTTGAAAAACCTGTGTAGACATGCTTTTTTATACCATGTCACCATGGTTGAAATACATTCTGATCTCACAAATTTACATTATAACTCAGTAGAAATGAATTTGTGATATTCTCTAGAAATGAATTAAATATAAAATGTCTTGCTTTATCAGTGTCCAAAGACATAAGAACAGGTGTACGAACCAGCATTTACTATGGTTTCTTCCCCCAGCATTAAAAAGATTTTCACATTAAATTTAAAAGTTGTGTCATCTTGATATGAAATTCTGTCCTTTGCCATTACATACGATCGCATTTCTCTGTACACACAATTATGCATCGGTGTCAGCCTTGGAGTGCGGTCTGTGCGTGGTGCATTTCCCACATATGACATACCACAAGGCCAATCACATGTACTGGCTAGACGACTATTTTGGTCTCACCTACTGCTAGGCCTACTGAAGTCGTGACCCAGGGCAGCAGTGCAAAGTTACCACGCTACGACTTTTCTCAACTATTCTAAATAAAGCTGAAATTTTCCTGCATTTCACTGCATCCTCCTCCAGCGCAATTCTTAACTTTACTCTTGTTTCTCAGCGACACCTCTCTCCATTCTTTTCAGTTTGCTGTGTATTTCAAGTAGGGATATGCCAACTGATAATGAAATGGAACAGGGCTTGAACCACTAGTTGGCACGGCTGCCGAAAATGGTGGAAAAAAAGAGAAGGGGAACAGATAGAAGGGAGAGTAGTATAGGTGGGTGGAAGATGGATGGATGGATTTTTTTTTTGGAAACTTTGTTTCAGTAATAAATTCAAAACTATAAAACTAACATATATGGAATTTTGTACTCAAAAAAGTATTAAGCAAAAAATAATATTTTTTAGGTGGGGGGAGGGGGTTGGTGTGGTGGTTGGGACTCAGAAGGTTGCTGGTTCAAATCCCGTGATTACCAGAGTGATCCCAGCATTGGGCCCTTGAGCAAGGCCCTTAATCCCAATTGCTCCAGGGACTGGCTGACCCTACAGTTTCCTCTACACCAGTTCCATGAGGTGCCTCCTGGGATGCTGTCCTGAAGGAGGTCCCATATATATGCTGAGCATACATTGGCCACATTTACTACAATCTCTGGTCAAACTGCTCCAAGTTATGTTTAAGTCAGGTGGCCAGGTTATGTCATGCAACACTATCACTCTCCTTTGTAGGTGGTTTTGCATGTTCAAACTTTTGACTGGCACCATATAACCAAACTTTACCCACTCAAAACAAGGCACAAAGTATATTTACAGTGTATATTGCTATGGGAACATTGATTATTCATGAAAAATGAATTCCACTGCCACAATAGTATCATCATTTGACGAAATTGTATTTCTTGAACAATTGTTAATTCATCGTGAAATACATTCACTTTAGTGTTAAAATTGTAATATTTTGCTTTTTATATAAACTATGTACGATATTTTTACATGTACTGTATAACTCATTGTTCTTGAATGTTAAAGACCAGTTTTACCAGTAGTGGCTTACTGTCATTCCTGAAGAATGGTTTTCCTCCACTCCCTTTCATTTTGCTTATTTGCAATTATTACATTCAATTAAATTAATATAGTTTTCCATTTATTTATTGAAACATTAATTTTAACCACTAAGTGGTGGAAAAGACACTCAAATTTTATGCTTAAGTAACACATCAAAATGTTACTGAAGTGAGAATATAAAAGTCATCCAGTAAAACGCTACTCAAGTACAAGTAAAAAAAAATAGCTGATTTTAAAAGTGCATAAGTATTGTAAGTGAAAAATGCTACACATAAGATCAAATTTATTGATCTTACAAAAAGCAACCTGTCCATTTAAATTCACCAAAGACAGATTTGGATGTAGTATTTTAAGTTACAGTGCATCACGATAAGAAATACCAAGAGGATAGATGGATATTTTTTACTGAGAAAATATACTGCTTTTAGGTAGCCTGGTCACAGTTGGAGGCCCCGGCAGTGTATTAAGATGCAGACACTTGAAATTTAAATCAAAACAACCACAGATCTAGCATAAATGCGTCTTGTCATATCTATTGCATCACTGATCAGAATCTAATAATAAGGGAATCTAATACAGTCCTCTCTTTACTGCTATACAGTCTATTTGCTGCTCCACTGAAGTGCACTGCATGCTCCTTGTAATGTTTTTTTTTTTTAATTGAGTATCAATAGTCTCGTGCAGAATATATTGGAATAAAAAGTCATTACTTGGCTCATAAATGTAGCAAAGTATGTTGGAACAACTTGAAAAACTCAAGCAAAGTACAAATCCTGGAAAAAAAAAACCTACTACAGTACAGGTCTACAGTAACAAAGTATTTTTGTACTTCATTACATTACCTCTGACCAAAGTAACCATGACAATGGGTGTGACACATAATTTACATATCTAAAACATTTGTGGTCAAAATACTTCTATTGTTATTTTTAATGGGTAAACACAGGGCGGCAGAACTTAACTGACAGAAGCAAACACGTGGCGGCAGAAACAATGAACAGAACTTTCTCAGAATTCTCCCTTCCACATAAAGATGAATCAGGCAAAATCCTGTTTAGCTTGCATGGAGTAGCAGAAACCATTCTTAGGAGGCTTATATAATGCAGGGGCAAGTAGGGAGCCTGGAACCTATCTGATGACGTACAGGGCACATTGGCATGATATTGCAAGACACACACACAGCACAACAAGGACAACTTTTAAAGACAACATCTCACCTAAATCACATGTAATTAATTAATCAAGATGGGGAAAAAGACCGTGGAGGCAAGCCATGCAGAAACATAATCTAATTTAGCAAGTTCTTACCAACGTTGTAGCTGTCTACATTTTTCATTGTTTTCTTATACATTTCCTTCAAAACAAAAGATAAGTAAAGGCACATCTACAGCCTTTGGCAAAGTAACAGTGCAGGAATTGTACAGACTGCAGTATTCTGGGCTTACATTCTGTGGGAATCTGGATAACAACGACTCACAATAGTCTTTTGGCTTCTGTTGGAGCATTGAAATGAGACATAAGTTCTGGCCTGGCTCTAGTGCCTTGGCAGGTTTAAAAAAGGAATGACATTTTAGTTTCATCAAGAAGTCTCCTGGGACAGCATTAAAAAGGTTAGAAATGTTATAGTAGGCTTCTACTTTCCCTCCTTTTGGCTTCGAATTGAACACAGGCCCACAGACTCAGGCAGAACAGGTTAATGTGGCATTCAAATTTATGCCAAGTGCAACATAGCCACTTCAGTTCAAATGACTCAAACAATTATTCTTACTCATCACTGTTTTTTCTGTGTTTTTTTTTTAACGTAGCATTTAAAATAAGAGCATTGCACAGCAGTCGGGATGCCTTGCATAATGGCTTTAAAGTGTCAAGAGATGTACAGAACTCCTCTCTGCAGTGGTGAAGGAGCTAGACACAGCATATCTGCGGGTCTCAGTGAAAAATCGAGGAGTTTTGAAAAAAAACAAGGAGGATTTCTTTATTGTCCTATTAACAGTTTGGCAGGAATTGCAAATGTGACTAAAAATTCTATGCACACTTTGATTAGCCTTGTCATTTTCTCCTGTTTAAAACAAGTTTCTCAATTTGTGTGTGTGTGTGTGGGGGGGGGTGGGCACTGCTCTCTCTCCCAAGGGTAAGTCAGTGTTCCTGCATGTTAGTGGGTTCTGCTTTTGTTTAACTATAAACCCAGACATGCATGTAATCATCGCTCTGCCTTCAGTAACTAGTTGTAGTTGTTGATTTAACCCGGAATTGATGCAAATAAATATTTCCTCTACTTATTGATCAGCACCAAAGAAAAGTTGTTGGTCTACTTTAACACGGTGTTACTTGTTTGTTTTGAACTGCTTGTTTTCAGGCTTGCCATAACATTTGCATGGGGATGAATAGAATAGTGATATTTTATTAATACCCAAGCACAAGCTTGGGGTCACAGTGCACAGTCAGCCGGCGTGCAGCACCTCTGCAGCTCGGGGTTAAGAGCTTTTGCTCAAGGGCCCACGGACATGTGGCTATTCTGCCGAGGCTGGGCTCAGGGCTGGGCGATCTTCCAATTACAGGCACAGAGGCTTAGCCTGTTAGACCACACTCTGCCCTCCAACTTGTTTAATTAAAAGCTGTTCAGACGTTTTCCTTCCGATAACCCCGCTGTTTCTTTTTAGCGTGACGTTCCCTAGAAAGTAACTGCAGGATTCATGATTCCTGCACCAATTTCAGGTTCTCCATGGCCTATTGCAGCAAAGCTTGCCCAAACAATGACACTCTGACAGTAAAAAAAATCCACTTTTAACTCACCTTCGTTACAGAATCCTGAAGTACTATGCAGGCAGTATAGGCAGACCTGAGATTTAGATTAACAGTTAATTAATATAGCAGACCAAAGTGAGGTGTAAGTGAGGGAAATAGCACATTGCAAGCATGAGATGGACATTTATGAGATTTTCAGATATGCTCTTAGAAACAATATGGCAGGAGTACCACTCAGGGGAGCTATAGTCACTACTACTAACTGAAGACTAGCTTTTCTATGAAGGTCTTCAGTCAATATTTTTAATTGTGACATTATTTATTTGCTGTGTACTTGACAGAGACCTGGCTAGATCTAGCCAGAGTTCATGAATGCAGTGTAATTGACAAGAAATGGCAATCGAGACGCTCCAAACCCATGTTCTACGTTACACACATATTTGTATTCATATCTATGTATTAATTTCTATTCATTGTGGGCAGTGGTGTCTTAATGGTTAGGAAAGCACACTTGTAATTGAAAGATTGTTGGTTCAAATCCCCAACCAGCAAGGCACCACTGAGGTACCCTGAGCAAGGTACCACCCCCAAACACTGCTCCCCGGGCGCTGAATTAGCTGCCCCCTGCCATGTCGCGATGTCACATATGGGTTAATTGCAGAGGACACAATTTGTTGTTGTGTGCTATGGTGTGTCAACAATCACCACTGATCACCTAAATTCTTCTTCTATGGGCGAAACCCTAATCCCAACATGATAACCTTAAGCCATACCTTAACCATAAGAAACCAAACAAAAAATAAGCCTTTTTGAAATTTTTCATTTCAAATAACAAGAATTACAGGTATTTATCACATTGTAGGGACATTTGGTCCCCACAATATAATATATACATAACCCAACGCACACACATCATCATCAATATTATTATTATTATTATTATTACTATTGGCTATTTCCCAGATGTCTACGCATGAGGGAGATAAGGTACAGTGTGGGGACTTGAAAGTATCCATCTCATGCTGGTTCCTAGGCTGAAGAGTCTTAACACATTTTTGCCTCTGGAGGGGGCTAAAGCTCTAAAGTACAGCAACAAGGTGTGGTTCCTCATTCGTCACATTAAAAGGTGGATGATTATTACAGGGATACAGTAATTGACGTACAGTGATGTGAAAATGCATATTAAGAAGAGTCCCTGAGTATCTGAGAATCCCATCATTTGCTTCGTCGTGTTTCCGTTTGCCAATTAATATTGGTGTAAATGTTAGCTTCCTAATTGGCGTATAATATGGCGACATATATGGTTAATTACAAAATATTTTACATCAATTAATAAACTGATACATGGAAAGGGTCTTAGGGGGTTAATCGATCCAGTACGAGTTAACCTACTAAAGTCACAAAATGATTCAATCTAATTAGGTAATCATTCAATTTTAAATTGTAAACGACTTACAAAATTGAAAGTGATCCCCACCAGCCTGAGGTCTTGATCCCGGCCACCCTGAGGAGTGAAGTTCATTAAACCAAATACATATTAACAAGGAACAGGAATGAAACGTTTCATCTTATTGAAGCCTTCTGTGAAAAAGTATTTTTTTATTCTTTTATTCATGTCTCAGTATAACCAATTCAGCTAAATAAAATTAATTGTTTCTAACTTAATTATAATGTTCGCCTTTGGCTTCACATAAACACAAGCCTAATATGAAATCTAATAAAAATGCCTCTTCTCTTCTGAATTGTGTTTATATATAGTACGGATATACATACAGACTTATATTACATGTATCTGAAAAGTCATCACTCGATAAGGAGAATGATGGGCAGTACATTTTGTTTCTTGGAAGCTGGATTTCGTTATCCAAAATTGCAGAAACACCTTGGAAATGTCCCCTTTTCCTCATTTCCATCTTCTGAGACATTAAGGGCGAGTTCTTTGTCCTTCAGTGAATCTGCAAATTGGCCCTCCTTCCCAGGCGCCCCGAAAGCCTTGAGGAAGCTCGAGACGCTTCTGCGGTCGGCCAAATCTTTTTCCTAATCCATTATTCCGGTGTTATTTCCTCTAATGGCACAGCAAGGACGTGAAATGAGCGAGCGAGAGCCTCTCATGTCACATGTCGGCAGGCAGGTGCGGAAGAGCACCGCGGAGTTGAGAGAGAACTGCGGCATTGACGTGTCAGTGTGGTCTGCCCTAGAAGTTATACAGCTCACCTGAGTGTCTGGGCACACCACTGCCATGTAACACTCTTAAATATGTACCACTCAAAAGGAACTTTATCCTATCTATTCATATTAATAGTCATAATATCCATATAGAAGTCGGGAGTCCTAAAATACATTTTGTGAGTAAGAACAACCACGTGACATATGGACGCCATTAGTAAAAGCGGCATTATGTTAGCCCATTCTGTTTCATGTGTTGTGCTTTTTTCGTTTGTATAGTAATGCCAACTTCTTCATTCGTGTCACGCTCACCGTTTCCATAGTTTTCCGCATTGTGGAAGACAATGCCTTCATTGTCACAATGTGAACTGAGGTTGTGAGACTTCAGTCAACATCCTGAAAGATATTATTCCATAAAAGTTACTAAAGTTAATTTACTTTATATATGATTAATTATGACGTAAAAGCAGAAATTACCTTCAAAAGTACAAATTCTAGAGTTTTACACAGGTACATCTATTAGTGATGAAATAGTCTGGCTCATTAAACCAAAATGTTATCCTTGAAGGCTTTTGGTCCTATTGCTCCATTATCACTGCAAGTTTGTAGTGGTAATAAGGTGCAGCAGACGGCCGGTTTACCACATGAAGTGCCTACAGAGTCCATTTATGTCGGTATGAAAAACACTGTATAATGAGGCCCATCTTCTGGGGAGAGAGCCGGTTCAGTTGAGGAGCACCTTCATCTACAGGCTCATCTCCTCCAGCTGCATGGCTGAGTGCTCCAGGCGCTCCCTCCTTTCTTCCTGCTACCATTCGCTCGCCCAGTGCTTCGCCTCTCCCAGTCCCTCTCTCCATTCCACCAGCAGTCACTCTCATGCACCCCTACATTAATTAACCACCATCTATGCTTGCTGTTTACAGCACTTTTCTAGCTTATCTTATAAATGGCCAAGTACATTAAGTAGAGTATTACTCTATGAATCCCGGTATTAATACCCTTTGTGTCACATTGTCATTATATACATGTTTATTGAATGTCAGTGAGGACCAGCGAATGTGAATTGCCCTGACATGAACAGCAGTCCCAATGAGTTATACCTCAAATTCAATGGCCTGCTTCTTTCACATTGGACCCCTATAGATATACTACAATCTGCTTTTGCTTAGCCTTTGCTAAAGGAATCACACTGAGAATGGCCTGCTGTAGGGTCAGTCTGGTGCCGTATGACTGTCTGAATGCTCTGGGGCTGCTCTCGATCTTTCGCTAAACCACTTCATCTTCAGCTGTCCATCTTACCCCTGAAGGTTTACCAACTTTATTCTGCCTCTTCTGGACACTGCACTTTTTTGTTTAGCTTTCAGACATTCTGCGCAATCACGCCTCATCAAGTAATAGCCAAATCTCATTAGGTTGTCATTAGGCCGGAAAGCCTTATAGTCAAAAAGCCAACATTACACATGCATTAAGTTTATTTGCATATAGATTAAGCCGTCTCTGCCATCAGACAAAAATCTGCACCTCCCTGATATATGCTACATGCAAATACCATTATAATATTATGTAAATTTCTTGCTCAAACTGTTTTACGCATAAGTGGTATTGTGAGTACTATCTGAGTATGCAAAGAGTGGTTTGGTTTCTTAAAATAAAAATGGTAAATAGACCAGTACAACAACTCTGAAACAATGGAACAGTTACCACAGATAACAAAATAAACAAAACTGATCAGTCAGCCAGAACCTCCTTTTATCAATGATCCTTGGCCCCGTTGCTAAGTGCTTCAAACCATCCTTCACTGGTGATGTACTGTCTGTACTAAACTGCATTTTCTTCAATGCTCCACAAACGTATTTGATTTACTTAGCTTGAAACATCCCCTGGGATTAAATGTTGCTCTAGGTGAACACTGTAGTTAAGTCCCATGCATCAGTTAAATATACAATAGCTGTCAGCTTGCTCACACGCTTGAATATTCCAGATTGAATAGTTTGAAGTGCTTAAACTTCGTGTGTGTGCACTTTTTTTTCTTGAGAGTAAATACTAGTGCATACTTAAGTACATTGTTTTGCTTGAGAGTCCCTGGGGAATTGTGCCAGCCTCTAACAGGCTGAGGACTGCCCCTCTTTCAGGACATGAAAAGCAGTGGCTGATGGGGAGTTGGATGGATGCTGCGTTCAGCTGTCGCTGGGTCTATGTGGTGTGTGTGTTTGCATTATTTGTGGGATTAGACTTTGACTGGGGTTTTATAACTTTCCTATAAAACTGAAATTCCTTCTCCTGTTGAGGCCTCCTGTTTACAGTAAATGGGAATTTAATATGAATGGATGTTTATTTTAGCAATATAGCCAAAATAATCAAAAATGTATTTGATGCACATTGACTTAAAGGTCAACTGTGTTCTGGGATATTGCCAAGCTGATGACTTCCTGCATGCTTGGAACCTCCTCTCTGTAGTTTCTGTTGATGGAGAGCTGAACATTTAT
>JAODLC010000036.1:24031850-24056604 GCA_026781145.1 Hippopotamyrus pictus | reverse complement strand
TATATATATGCCTCTGAAACAATCCAGGACTTATTTCAATAGTGAAATGACATTTTATCGGAGCCTAAGGGGTGTGCCAAAGAGATTGTTATACTTTATTGTTCAGTGGTAGTAATTATTTGAGGTTCTACGTATTTTCTATGTGCATCTGAAGAGGATCTAGATTATTCATTGTTGGGCATTGTTGCAGGTCTTACAGAATATGGGAACTCTCACACATACCAAGATGTGTTCCTGTATATGAAAGAAAATTGAGAACTCACAATCTATCGCTTAACAGTGACATAGTATGGAAGTGGAATTGTCCTTCCAGTACACGAGACATAGACAACAGCACAAAGTGGCCTTCCGAAGTGGTCAGCTACTGGATAATTAGCTACTGGATAATTTGAATGAAGTTATTTGGCAAAAAAGTTAAATAAAATGAAAAAAAAACATCATAATACTGGATTGAGTTCAAGTGGTACATTTACAATTCTGTCAGTTCTCTGACTGTACGTGTGAACCAGAAATTTGCTTGAACCCTACCAGGGGAGACCACCCCTGTCAATAGTCTACTGTGGTGAGCCTGTGCCAGACACCCCATGAAATGTATTCCGGGCTATGGACCTGGAGTGAACTGCTTATTATTGTGTGTCTAGCTTGCCATATAAAGTCATTAAAATTATTTCATCCATCCATCCATCCATCCATCCATCCATCCATCCATACATACATACATAAGACAAGGAAAACTCTGAATGGGATGCCAATCTATTTCAGGGCACAATTCAATTCAATTCAATTCAATTTCATACATTACCTTTCTCCATTGATGTGCCCCAAAGTGCTTGTGTATATGTATATATCCAAGCACACATGACATAATATGCAGAAAAAGCCAGAAACCAGTGGAGGATCTCTATGGGTCCAAAGTCATGTGGCTGCACAGCCCTCTTGGGTATACTGGCCATGGCAGCTGTAATAGATGTTCACATATCAGCAGGTAAGATAATTTGTAGATAATACTCAACCAATCCAATGTCAGCGGCCTAGCTAAGGCATGCCGTTAAACAGTCATATGGAGGATCAGTCATCAAGATTAAGGTTTTATTCAATTTGCAATATTTTACAAGTGTTTTAGAACCATCTTTTTCTAGTTTTATTATAATACCTCCTTCTAAGTACTCATAACATCTTATTGTTAAATTATTAATATTTTCTAACAAACAAAACCTGTGACGCCGGTTAGGTTGGAGGGATGCAGGGTCCGCCTGTTATGTGGTGTCTGTATTTTCTGCCTAAAGCATCTTTTGTTTCTCATCATTTTAGCCTGCAGACTGTCTGGGGTACTTGCAGAATATTTGCAGTAAATTGGGCAAAGGTACTAAAAGTTAGCAGAAAAACAAGATGACGCAAACTAAAGGTCGAACATCATGAAAAAGGGAAAAAGGATGAACACAAAGTAATAAAAACGACAATGAATGAAATAAAAAAAACAGAACTCAATCAAAAGAATCAAAGCCTAACGAGCCAATAAGACGCAGGAGTTAATTAGGCTAAAGCCATTGGTTTCACACGAAGCAGGAAGTAACTGCAGATGTCTGTTCCAGAATGCTTCCAGGTTCTTGCCGAGGTTACAGGTGGTCGCTCCCCCCCCCACTGCCAGCTCTACATTGAGACCACTCCGGCATGCTGATTGCGGCCATTTGGTATATCTGGGTCATATTTTTATGCATTTTTTTCTTAATGTTTGTAGTAGGGAAAAGATACCAGGCAGTCTCACTAGGGCGTGACTGGATGCAGCTAAGCTTATCTGTCCTGTCCCGAAGGACAATTGATAGTTCAAGATGGTAAAATGAATAGCTTTTTTGTAATAATACTGCTCAGAAATAATATAAAGGCAAAAACCAAGTGGCTGTTCCATAAGTTTCCTTGCTACTCTGCTTGAAACTATAATTTCCAGCAAAGCTGTACATGCAATCAATTGTCTTTATGTCCTAATGCTTGTAGGAGTTGCTCCAGGCAGAAAGACAAACAGAAGCATGTGAGGCTGGGTTGGGAAGAATTTGGTGTCGTTTGGTGACAGGAAAAGCGATTTAAAAAAAGCCAGTGGAGATGACGACAACAAATGACAGGGGGAGTACATGCAAGAAAAGGGAATGGCAGGAGGTCACGGAAAGGGCAGCAGCTGTGTGCAGGTTTGTGCATCACGATTTGGCCGTATTTTTAGGGTGCGAGAAAACAGAACCTAGTGTATGTGTATATTAATATAATATAATAACATAATTTTGTACTCCAGCTTGCACTGAGCAATTCTACAGGTAAGTCAATGTATAAAGAAGCTTCAAGGTGCCACGAAAATTGAACAAGGGCAGTGAAGATGACAACTCAGTTGTCTGACAGAGGCCCTCATTACTAAAGTAGCACAGATCTATATGAATAACTCCCTAATGAAAAACTTGAGAGTCATGGGAATGCAATGCATAGATAGGAGGATGAAAGGAGATCACAGAACAACCCAAACAATACGAGCTACAGAGGAACAGAGCGGGGAACAGATTGGATCAGCAGACAGCATGAAACGCACTATGAACTGTGCGTCACATTAACAAAGAAGGCAGCTCCAATGAAAAATTTATGACCTGAAGAACAGAGGGTGAAGGGGAGGAACAGTACGAAGCTCATCTATCGTTTTTTTTTCCAAAAGTGAATTCCGAAGAAACAAGGTGTCAGGATGGAACAAGCCACTTTACACGGACATGGCAATCTCCAGGTCCAAGGGATGGATGGTCTTCTCTGTGCTGTTTGGGGATTCATCTGGACAGTTGCGGTAAATCACAACAGATCAGATCTAAAAGATGAATGTGACATAAATGCAACAGATTTGGTATCCTGGCTGTCTGGGAATCATATTCGACCACAGCTGAGCCCAAGTCTTTCTGAAGGATGGGGCCCCTTTCTGTAAGATACTGAGATAAGGAAAGTGACACTATCTATAAAAAATCTATTGGAAAAGCATTGACCATGGTCTCAGACCATGCAGTTGTCTTCTTGTCATAGCAACCCGCTGATCATGAGTCATGTACACCATCTCGGCTATTTAAACCACATTCGATAAAAGATCACAGCATTTTGTAGCAGTTTACTAATGTGTATTCCACTGGCCCTTCCCTGATTTACAAAAATACTCAAGGAAAATGTCAGAAATGTAATAATTTTATACTTTACAGTGAAGATGACATAATATAAAGGGGCTCAGGAAACAACAGGAAAAAAGGAAACAGACCGACGCACCTAGAAAAATACCTGCTGGAGAACTTACTATAGCCAGAGCGTTGTATACTAGACCTCATTTTAATAAAACGCTAAGAGACTGGAAAGTAGGTGGTGCGACATTATAACTGCTGTTTTATTAGAAAGTAACATCAGAGGAAAAAATAATACTGTCCTTTAACGGTCTGTAAATTCCCATCCACTCACAACAAATACAAATAAACATAAACAGCATGCAAATAAATAAATAAATACATAAATAAATAAATAAGCAGGTGTAACTTTTAGATAAACTCTATATAAGGCTGAGCTCAGAGGAAAATGGTATTCTTGAAGCCTGCCTGACAGAAAATTGACAGAAGTAGCACTAGGCTCTGCAAATACATCTCCTGGTCCAGATAGTTTTTGGGTAGAATACTAATTAATATGTTTAATGATGCATTTGTAAAAGGCGTTTGCCCTCATTTCTTAGGTCAACAAGCATTACCCTTGATTCTGAAGGGGAGAAATTCCTGTAGTTCATTTCCCCACATCATTGTGGTTAAGTAGTGCTAACCGCTAATGCCCTCACATCATCACTGGTTAAGTAGTGCTAACTGCTGACTAATGCCCTCACATCATTGGTGGTTAAGTAGTGCTAACCACTAATGCCCTCACATCATAACTAGTTAAGTAGTGCTAACCGCTAACCAACGCTCTCACATCATCCCTGGTTACGTAGTGCTAACTGCTAACCAACGCTCTCACACCATTGTTGGTTAAGTAGTGCTAACCACTAACTAATGTCCTCACATCATTGCTGGTTAAGTAGTGCTAACCGCTAACTAATGCCCTCAAATCATCGCTGGTTAAGTAGTGCTAACCACTAACTAATGCCCTCACATCATTGCTGGTTAAGTAGTGCTAACCACTAACTAATGTCCTCACATCATCGCTGGTTAAGTAGTGCTAACCACTAACTAATGCCCTCACATCTTCGCTAGTTAAATAGTGCTAACCACTAACCAACGCCCTCACATCATCGCTGGTTAAGTAGTGTTAACTGCTAACTAATGCCCTCACATCATCGCTGGTTAAGTAGTGCCAACCACTAACTAATGCTACGGTTGCCAACTTTCTCAACCCCAAATGAGGGACATTTTCTTGCAGGTGTGCGCACAGAGCAGCAGACCAACAATAATGGAAATCGCAAGGTTTCATACTATAAATCTACACATTTCACAGTGTAAAAAAACAAGCCACTAGTGGCCAGTGCACACACGCACACCAACAACTGTGTCTCATAGCAACGTTTGCATGAGTGTGGCCATGCTTACAGTGGTCTATTATTGGCCGAGGAGGCTGTGATTGGAATACGGGGCTGGAGCTGCCCCTGAAGGGACAAATCAAAATCACCCATATTTCGGGATGTCCCGGACAATTCAGGACGGTTGGCAACCCTAACTAATGCCCTCACATTAATTGGAAACCTCTGAGGACGTGTCCATGGCTCCCAGTCTCTCTCTTCCTCATGAAATGAGGACTCACTTTGTACATATCGGCTGATTACAGGTGAGTAGAGGGGCTTGTTGTCCTGACCTCATCTCTGCTCAGAAACACTCAAGCCCGCCATACTTCTTACATACTCAATTCCCAGAAGAGAAGCATGTGTACTTGTATTGTCACAAATAGCTTCAGAATATTTCAACCTGACCAGATGCATCTGGTATTTAGTATTTACTTAGAGGGACGCTCACCAAAAGATACGATTACAGGCCGTGAGGACTGCCCTGAATATCCATGCAATTCAGGAAATCAAAAAGCACTGAGCCTTTCTCTCAGCAGATGATATAATGCTCTTCAATTTAAAACCTTTCTTCTCTGTGCCCAGACTAGAGGAGATAACCAGAATCCTTGGGGCCTCTTTCTGGCTCTAAAATTAATTTCTCTAAATCGCTTATGATGCCTAAAAGCCTAGAGTGCGCCAGCTCATTGCCATCTGCACCTTTTAATTGGAGTCCTGTGGGGATAACACGTTTAGGGATATGGATCTCTCTGGTTTGCAAGAATCTTTTTAGGAATAATGTCTCTCCCCTGATTAAAATGAGAAAGAGAGGTGGATAGGTCTTTCTGTCACCTATGGGGGAGAGGGGTGAATTATTACAAAAAATGTATTTATTGTTCAGATGACAGCTGTACCCCTCAGTTGAAACACATTTGAATACCCTCACAGTCTTCTGATTATTTATATTTACAGAGAATCAAATGTATTTAATAACAGGGCTATGTACCCTTGAGCAATGCTTCTCAGTCCAATCCTTGGGGACCCCCAGACAGTCCACAATTTTGCAAAAAATGTAACCTGTCTGGCAGCAGCTGTGGGGGAGCAAAAACATGGCCTGTCTGGCAGCAGCTGGGAGGGAGCAAAAATGTGGCCTGTCTGGTAGGGAGCTAGGAAGGAACAAAAATGTGGACCAACTGGGGGGTCCCCAAGGACCACGTTAAGAAACAGTACCCTAAAATATATAAAACAATAGCTGGATATACTCACCCCAGGAATATAGGACTGTAGTATTAGACTAAGGGGAAAAATCGTTACTTCTCTGTCTGACCTTTGGTATCTTAAGCACATTGCACAGTTATGCAGTTTAAACTCCTTAGGCAGCATATCTTTAAATACTTCCAATTGAAGGATTAAGTAAGTCCAGCCATTGAAAATAGATACAGCCTCTTGCTTCTAAAAGTTGGTATCAACTTTAACTCTAAGCATTCCTTTCCTTAAAGTAATTTGATGCTTTATATTCTGTTGGTGTTTGGCAGCAGGTTTGGCTGAAGGGAAAATTCAACTGTTAGTGTTGAGCAGGATAAGTGGCTGTAAATCCTATATTGAATACAGCCCAATTTAATGAGTAATCAAATTGCTAAGTGGGATTTTATAATGATCCACAGATTATGCATCAATGCAGATCTCATTCCTATGGCAAATGTGTGATAAATGTAAGCCTACAATATACATTGCATTCATTCAGGCAATTTTGGGCTGAAATGTGTGGAGAAATTTGGAGAATAAGCAGCCTGAACTGTCTAATGATGCTGTAGTTCCGATTGTAGGTTCTCCTGTTGATAACACAGCATCTGATGTGGACAGACTGATAAGGGGAATATTGGCTATGACAAGAAAATGTTTTCTCTGTAATTGGATTAAAGATAACCCACCTAAACTAATGTTGCTATAAATCCTGTTGACATGTTTCTCTTTAAAAAGGGTCCACTATATTCACCATAACAAGACAGATAAGTTTTGCACAAACAATCTGTTGAATCAAACATAGCAAATACCTAATAAATATATGAACTTGGCACACACATTTTCTGGTGTGTTTGTTTTGGTGTGAATGTATCTCTATATTTATATCCACCCCCCCCCCCTTTAATGATCAGTGTTTCCAGTGCAGTGATTGTGATTCCTGATTAAAAATGTCATAATTTCCCAGAGTAAAGTGTTTATCACCTGATGCAAATCATACTTGTCTCTTCTGTACTGTTCGGAATTCTGATGAAATTTTCCATGGGATGGGGGTATTGTCTATCCTGGCTCTGATTCCACATGGCCTAAAAATGCATCCTAGACTTTCAGCATCTTATGTTCAGCCTTCCCGTCTGACTATGCTTGGTAAGGACTGGTGCATGAGATTAGGCTCAGATTGCTGTCTTTAATCTGTTTGGAAGGATTCAGGTACAATGTGTCAAGAAGATATTTTGCATTTGTAGTGGCACTCTGACCTGTGAGGTCAGAGAGGTTGATATATACAGTAAAATATGCGGTAATATGATGCCTTTATAATACATTCATATAACATTCAGTGCCCCTTCATAATGCATTTATAGAGCATTCATAAGAAGCATGTAAGTATACCTTAATATCCAATCATACCTTAACAGCCTTAATATACACTAAAAACAAACATTATAATCATTTAATCTGATAATGTTTGTTATTAATGTATATTTAAGCTGTTAAGGTATTTTATGATGTTATGGTATACATATATGCTGACTATGAGTGTTCTATAAATGCATTATGAATGTATTATGGCAGTGTACTGAATGTTCTATTAATGCATAATGAATGCTTTCTGAAGGTGCAGTTAATGTAAAGTGTAACCAAATATGCTATCACTATTAGCACATCGGCATAGCATTTTGTAGTCGGCGGGGGCTCTGTGATATCAGAAGCTACACTGCTAACCTCAGCAGGCTGGCAAATGAGGAGGAAGTTATTAATTAGTAGGCAAACTGTGGGTTTGTGATCTGTGATGATTCTGAAGGAAGACTTGGCTTAATACTGTGTGTTCACGCAGCCTCCACAACAGCGAAGAGATCCTTATTGAATATTGACATTTTCTCAAGTACTTACAGCCTGAGTAGCATCACTGATGACCCTCTCCTGATGGGGCTAATACTGCCTGATGGAAAGTCTCTATAAAGACAAGAGAGATGGACCAAAACATGGGAAAGAGATGGTACCTGGGTGCTGCTTTAGAGATAGTGGGGGCCGCAGGTAATTCTTATGACATCAGGAAGGTCAGGCCTTTCTGGATCAGACAATGGAGAGGAGCAGCAATTTGTGCAATAGGACAAAGGCTCACAAACTCCCTTAATTCAGTTAGTGGTGTTGGTCTTATCCAGGGTTGGACATACTGCATGTTCACTGGTCTGGCCCCAGCCCATGTTGAAAATGACATGACATTACCACAAGCCAGATAACAAAAGGACCTGGGTTTAAAGTGGTGTTTGGTGAAGGCAGTAGTCTTGTCTGTGAATCTGGGATTCTGGGACTATGTGATTTGTTGTAATTATCCCAGAGTAGGAAAATTGTGGGTTTGTGACCTGTGATGATAAGGTAGGATAGGAAGTGTGGTGACTTAACCTACTGCCACATTTAGGGAACATGGTTCCAAGAACATTATGTAGCATTTCTGGCAATCAGAGGTGGATAGTTCAGGTCCGGAAAGTAAAAATCCAGACCAAGATTTTTGAGCATAAAGAGTCACTGGTTGGTTGAAGCAGAATCTTGGTCTGGATTTTTAATTTCTGTACCTGAACTATCCACTTCTGCTGGCAATTAACAAAATGACAAGAATAGTATAATCTATTACAAAATATAAATACCACAGTTCATTATACAGACATTAGCAGTGACAACTGCACACTCAAGGTTCTAAAATCATTAAAGGTGCTTTAGCAGAAATGATACCATTACCTCATAGACATTTTGTAACTAATTACTTTTTTATGTTCCCTACTAGTAATTGGGTTCTCATAACAAAATGTATATTTTTAATTAGGTATTAGCAGGACTGGGGCTGGGTAGTGTTGAATTTTCTTAGCTTAAAGAAGCCTGGCACAAATTTAGCTGTTTTTCACAATAATGTGTTTTGTTTGGCTAAACGTGATGCCCTGTGTCTCTGTCCTGACATTATCCTGTATTTTACGCTTTGTTGTACCTGTAAAGGAAATTCGCCATGCTTAATTTGAGCCCCAGCTTCATAAAAAGCAGGAATAAACATGGCCAGTGATAAACACACCATATGGTTTCCCCCAGAAATCGTTAGTGCAATCATCTTTTATCACCTTTCTTACCAAACGAAGATATTATGATGTAGGGAGGGCATTTCCCCAGAAGTGCTTCCTTTATTTAGCCTTGTTAATTTAACAGTAAAATAAGCACTAACCATTTAAGGATGGTGGACAGCCACAGCACTAAAGCATTATGGGAAATTATGTAGCAGTTTGTGTGTATTGCACTAAAATTAATCAGTACAGCAGTAATGTCTACAAATCGAGTAAATGTCATCAACGCTACTGACTGGGACTGGAATGTTTAAGAGCTAGCTGCAATATCTCAGCACCTCAGCACACGAAACTTTTGAATTTACAAAAAAAAAAAATAAAAACATAATTTCTGTTTCCAGTAATTGATTTTACAGCTAACATAAGTTAATCAACATAAGTTTGATTAACATAAGTGCAGTGCTAAATTTCTGCTCCTGGACTTAGTATGTGACCATTTTGTTTCCTTTATGTGCAAAACTTTAGCTTTGTAAAATGTTAGGTTTGTCAGTCACAAGTGTTGACAGGGAAGAAAGGCAACATTAAGCAACGTTTTACTGAATGCTGTTAGTTAGCGAATAGGCTAATTTACTAAGGCTCCTCACAGAACTGAAGACAGCTGTCATTGTACTGTTCAGTGTGGGTCATTCATTAGCAGCACACAGTAAGCTGAATAGGGAGATCCAGGGAGATACTTTTACAAACATCAGACTCTTTATTGATTCACAAATGAAACGAGGATTCATTTCAACAATAAAAAACAGTTGACTGTCAAAAAACACATTGACAAAACACTAAAATGATTTGAGACAAAGACATATATGAATGTTCCATTTCTATCTGACAAATCTAATGAGGCAACTGACTCATCCCAAGAATGTTTTCAAACGTGCTGTGTTTGAAAACACATCAATGAAGCAACATCGTGCAATCAATCTTGTAATCAATCAAATTAAGGGTGATTCATGAGTGATATGGATTTACAGAGCATTCAAAGATGTTATAAGTGCTTATCTGCTCTGAAAGCTGCTCTCTGAAAGCACAGAGAATGCAACGTGAATGATGGGACATGAAGATGGCTTTTGCTGTGTTGTGTCATCAGCAGGAGGAATTTCCTGAAACCATCAGTAATCTCTACACTGTAGATCAGCAGGGACTCTACGGCATAATTCTTAACGTGAAGAAGGTCTTGGATATAGCTATAGAAATCATTACTTCCATTCATACAAGAAGCTTATAAAGGTTCCAGCCCACATCCCATCTGCAGGATAGAGACGTGGAGCCTGAAACAGTACTCCAGCACAGTGTGAGATGGGGGAAGCTCCGACTGAGGTTCCGGAATCCGAAGGACAAAATCAAGGCCTTTCTGGCTGCGAGAGATACGGAATACAAACAGTAGGGCTATACATTGTGTTGGATTTAGCTTCTTTTAAACATAGATATCACTTCAAAGCTTAAATGAACTTAACGTAAAGCTTCAGGGAAAAAAGAACATAATTTAGATGAGCAGTACATTCAGTGCTTTCCAAGAGTGTTCTCTTTGCTATAACTGTGTGATGACCTTCTCAATTCCAAGAGGCAGGCAGTCAAGAGATGTCCCACTAAAATGACTACAGTGCTTTCTACTTGGAGCAAAGAACAAACACCGGCGGAGATAGACAATTCAGATTTTTTTTTAAGTTGGAGCCAGCGGTAGAATTCATGACATTTGAGTACTTGGACGTCATGCTTTTGACCTGCCGAGAGGCACTGCTCTTTCAGATGGACTCCGCAGTGGCTGGAATTGGAATAATAAATTTGAAATCTGACATTTACCTTAAATTGAGGCTTTCTGATGAGCCTATTCTGGGTAGGGACAAACAGCTGGAAATGTAAATAATACATAATGCACCTGAAAGGATTTCTAAAAAGAATTAATGTAATTCAAATGGAGATACTCTATTATTACTGTATGTGGTTTAACCATTGCAATGGTAAATGCAACTAAGTCAAGAAAGCATATCTCAAACTGAAAGAACATGTGCATAGTAATTGTACTGTAAGGTCTAGCTCCTGTACTAATTTAGTGTTAGAGATTGATCACACATCTGATAGGTGCTGCAGTTGGCTGAATTTAAGTATCTATCTCAGTGAGCTTGGAGTCTATCCCAAGAAGCATAGGGCACCAGAAAAAGGACACCGTGGATGGGATGCCAGACCAGAACAGGGCACACGCATTCACTGGAGGCACGTTAGAGACACTGATTCACGTATTTCTGAACAGCATGAGAGAAAACCCACACAGACAGAGTGAAAGCTGAGAGCCAGTGAGAGGTGAACACCAACACTGGAAATCCAACACAACAGTGTTAAACTCTAAGCTACCCTTGCATTTAGCCAACTATGTTTGAATTAATAATAAATATTTTAACTGATAGGGTTAATTTTCAGGTTCAAGAAAAGAAATGAAATGGCCAAATACATCAGAAAGAGAAATGTATATTTTTTGTAGGACAAGGGCAAGTTTTCACAGTGTCAGGCTGTTCTAAAATCCTTTTATCATGGGCATTACATCTTGTAATTAAACTGATAGGACATCAAATATCACATAGCAAATGGCGTTCATGTCTTTCAGGTCTAGAGGACAATCGTGATATTAATGCCAGAGGTAGGCATGCAAATTAATTTAGTTTCTGGCAAAAGAAAAAAAAATAACTGAAAAACACACAGCAAATGCACGCCAGCGAACGCTGGCAGGAGGGCAGCATGGTCCGGGGTAGGAGATGGAGCAGACAACTGGCCCTGCTCAGCATACCCGTCTCGGCTGTGCTGCTCAAGGGTCAGACTGTAAAAACAAGAGGGAGCTTGCAAAGCCAGAATTCCATTTGGCCTTCGCTCCTGTGGTCCTCCCAGAAAGCGATGTTCGGCGAGAGGCCGAAGGGCAGCCAATGATGTGCGATCCTGTCCCCTCTCCAGAGCAGCTGCTGACGCTTAGATTGGAGGGCCGGCTGACAAACCCCCGCAGGCCTGGCACTGAGCGAACTACCCTCTGAGAGAGGTACCACTCCCAAGGTCGAGCCTTGGCTGCATAATCTATACCAACTGATTCCACCTGTACGTTACAAACAAATTAGTGGAGGAATTTTTATTTGCTACAAAATAACCTAAGAGGTTATGACAACCTAAGGTAAGACTTCACAGTCCACCTTCCTTCTATGTATGAATTGTTGCTCTACCTGTAGACAAGGACCTAACCAAATATGTTTGTAATGTAGTCTAAAGAGATTATACATCTCGACATATTCAGTCTTTGGTAGGGTGACCAGATAATCCATGTCAGGGAGACACTGTGAGCTACTTCGGGTTTTACAAACTACTTTCAAATTGAAAGACTGCTGTGTTTGGCTAAATAGTTCAGTTCTTCTTGTGCTTTGACTGGTTTGTTTCCTTGACTGAAAGACTCATCCAGCTGTTTCACATTAGCATTAGTGAAACATGCATGATTATAGGAGACTGACCAATCAGCACACAGCAAGAACTCAGTGCTCAAGTGAAATCCATGTCCTTTTAATTGAAATGGTAATTTACAATTCCTGTCCTAGCTCAGAGTGTCCTCCCTGACATGGATTATCTGGTCGCCCTAGTCTTTGGCATGTTTCAGGTATACATTCAAAACATACACTTCCCTTACTATTAAAACTACTTTGCTAATGCTTGAAACATTTCAAGTACCAATGACAGCAAATGGATCCATAGCAATGAAATGTACCATAGTCATGTTTACAGTTACAGATTACAGTTACACTTTCCAAATTTACCCTTTCAAACCCTTTCCTCTTTGCCTTATCTTTTTAAGGGGTACTGCTGTTCTGCTCATGAGAAAGCAGGAATAACCTACGCTTTTCCAGCAAAATTTTCAGCTCTGGATAAGGTTGAGGGTCGAGGAGCATAATAATAGTTTCATCTTTCCATGCATCCACTCTGTCCTAGAGTACAGGGCAGTGTTACATCCTGGATGGGATGCCAGTCCATCACAGGGCAGCACATTCTGAAAGAAAAGTGGATTCTCTCAACTAACTACATGGTGTTTGAATTTGGTGATCACTGGTCATTGTTGACACACCACAGCACAACAGCTAAATGTGTCCTCTGCATTTAGCCCATACGTGACAGCTAATTCAGCACCCAGGGGGCAGTGCCTTGCTCAGGGCGGTGCCTTGCTGGTCAGGGATTCAAACGTGCAATCTTTCAATTACAAGTGCGCTTCCCTAACCATTAAGCCACCAATTATGAAAGCATATAAGAATTCATTCACTTATTTGCTCAATGCTCAAAATTATATTTACAAATATAAACAGATATTTACAAATATAAACAAATATGTTTCATGGTTTAAAATGTTAACAAATGCTGCCTTTGATTTTATACTTTTAGTGAAAGCAGGAGTTTGCATTGCTTTGTGGTTATGAATTTACTCTAATGTTTTGTGAGAACAAATGCCAAATAAATAAAAATAACAAATAAGTGCCGTTAGTTTTACTGCTCCCAACTTAGCCATTTGCCACCAAATATTACTTGGAAGCTTCATCCTCAGTTTACTTGACAGTAGGATCACAATAATAATCACAACTGACCTACATTTGAAATGGACAGGGTTAGGTGCAAGATCTTCTGAAGCCATTATCCACCAGGGGGCAGTAACATATAAGGCTTTTAGTAAATAAGCAAAATATCTCCCCAGTCCAAGCAGTGGAGCCTGAAGGATGCGGCCTTTTATTATGTACTATTAAGTTTCTGCCCAAACTGAAGGAGTATTACTTTTCACATTTTCCTGTGTGACGAGTGCACTAGGAATATGTTAGTATAAACACGGTGCCAAATAAGCCAACATTAATCTAGGAGTGATTCTTTGGAAGAATAAAAATGAACAATCACAGGAAGAACATAACATGTAGGATCCATAGCATTTTATGAAGAGAATAGTTTCCATTTTATTTTTAAGTGCCGTTCTGTTTTTGAAACTCTATTCAGTTTCATTCCATTATGCACATTTGTGGACGGGTACATTTCTCTTCATATATGAACCAAGGAGTTTTATATAACAGTAATGAAATTCCGGTGATTAGAAACACTCTATAAAACAGTATTGCTGGGCTTGTGTTGGAATACCTCACTCGCTTTCATGAGCGGTGAGACTGTACAAATACCCATCTATTTTAGGATATTCAGTAGGCCTAATACTTAGGGATTTTGTGCACTGAATCTTTCTAAGTACTCAGTTTAAAAGGTACATTGTGTAATTCAAGTTGCACTCAATGAATGTGCCATTCATTTTCCAGTGGCACAACGATTGTGCGCATGAAATCTTACCAGCTCTGTATATCCTGCAAGGCAGCCCAGTGATCTTCTAACTTGTGAAGTGCTGTTGCCATGGAAACTTCACAGTTCATCAAGGTTCTGAACAATAAAAGGAGTCAAAGTCTCCATTGATGTCACACACACACACACACACACACACGCTGATGTACAGGACTCAGACAGATGCCCAGTTTTGACCTTATGTGAACATTTTTATATGAACATTTTGAATCATGCATGTGAATTTTAGCTATAGATTTACATCATTTAACAAATGATTTACGGATCCTTTGTATGCAACATATATTTATTATCATCCACAGTGAAAAATTAAATATGACACAAAAGATGCAGAGTAGTTATGCCAGAGGTAACCCAAGGGCTGTACTATGGAAGTTAGAAACATACTTTATCAGGTTGACACCATAGGTGTCCCTTTAACAAGCTACACTTTCTTCTCAGTCGGCAGTCTTTCTTTCTCAGATGCAACAATGCGAGTTCTGCAATTCCATGCACAATTTATTCAACTGGAAACGTCTGTGGCAGCCTGGTGGCTCAGTGGGAAGCACTGTTACCTCACACATCCAGGGCCGGGAGTTCAAATACCCTCTGCGTGTGCGGTTTGCATGTTCTCCCCGTTCTGTGCGGATTTCAGTTCAGTGCCATGCAGTGAGGCTCTTTTGCATTTCTAAATCTCCCATAATATGTGTGCCCTGCGACGACGGGCATCCCAGCCAGGCTGGACTGCGGCCTCGGTGTCCTGCCTGGATAGGCTCCAAGTGGCCGTGCCCAGGATAAGCGTTTGGGAGATGGGTGGCTGTAACATGTGGCATCTTGGGTTTTGAGACGATCTAACAAGCAGAGACTTAATGAAAGACTCAGGAATAAAGGGAAGAGTTTTTTCTCGCAGTCAGACTCTGTGGTTCCAGCAATTGTTACTGCATGGCTTCTCACACACGGCTGCACAAACACAACAAACACACAGACACAGATGGAGTTTATGTTCCATTCTAACTGCTCGACCCCAAGCCCTTTTCTCTGTCTTAATTTCCTGCAATCCCATTTGTAGACTTCCCACATGTTCCTGAACAACAGATCAAGGGCAAATTCTCTGTGAAAGCATTGAGGTTGAAAGGATCTGTCCCTTATAAGGACACCGTTTCATGCTTTGTTTCAAATTTCCTTATCCAGTCTGTTATCGGGGGAGCTAAAACTGGGAAAGCGATTTAATTATGCTGCTTAGCCGTGTCGCAGAATCATAATTATGATTTGCCTCGTCTAGCATCACACGCCGGATCGAGACGCCCGTGTAGATTTCCCACTTCTTTCTGCAGCAGCTCGGAAACGATCGGCGTGAATTTCGACCTCAGATGTGAAAGGGGCTTTCCCTCCAAATCACTTTAAGAGGAGCATTGCAGTGGAGCTTGACGTTGGGTTTCGCAAATCACAGAGTTAATTAAAAATTCTAAAGATGGTCTTGATTTTTAATGAAGGTCTCGGATCTCTTAGTGGAACGGTGCTGGAAATTGCAATCTTGTGTGACAATCCCAAATGGCTGCCTTCACGCGGCGCCCCTCCTTTCCCAAGACACTTCTAATCATGACTGAGTACAGGTATATAGACCCCTGATTCCTATCATCTCATCCCATTAACTCAATATCGCACCAGAGAGTTCCAGCTGTCCTATAATTATTGCCTTCTCTTTTTGCATAGTTAAATTTCAGTAATGTATTATTTGTCATGTTTTTAGCATTTTAAGCTATTTTTCTAGTCATGTTTTTTAACACAATTTTAAAAAAGGACTGTGCTGCAAAGGTTACATTTTGCTTATTTCGGTTTAGGCGCAGATACGTAGGGTGTCGAAATGATCTGAATGTGTTTTGGGACAGAAAACTGAGAGAAGCACAGTTAGTCCATTTTATTGAGGTTGCAAAGGCTACACAGATTTTATATAGATTGATATGAGCTTACGATTCACTATTTGTTTTTTAATGTTATAAGCTTGTGGATTATGTTTCATTTTTCTTCTGCTTTCTTCAAAGACGAACACTCCTTCTTTGACTTCGTTCCCTGCTTCTCCTTGGTACCATCGCTGCTGCTGTAGCTGTTGTTGTTTACTGCTCCTCACAGCACTGCCTGGACATTGGCCTTTCAGCACGTCGTTTGCCGGGCAGCGGTCCAATGTACCACGTAGTAGAACATTTGGTGGCAGTGTGGGATGTAAAGAGCATCATCACGACGTGTCCTCTGTCAACAATATTGCACACACTTGCCTTCTATAACAAGGCCGCAATACGGTAGCTGGTGTTATGGGACTGGTGGCAGACGGCAACATGCTAAAGGTCGCTCCTATCTCACCTCGCCGCCTTTCCCGCTATATCACTTAGGCCGCCTGTGAAGAGTTTACCTGCGACGCGTTTGAGTTAAGTCTTCAAACAGAACTGGAGTGGTGCTCGCCTCTCAACTTACATAAGCTACTGTGATGTCACGGGACACAGAGCAGTGAGAATGTCCACAGAACAGCTGCCGTCATTTGCTCGGGGAACCTCAGTGGTATTCCCAAGCTATCGCTGTGTCGCGTTCTTGACTGACTAAGAAATCCCTTCTTAGCAAAACAGAAAAAAGTGATAATTAGATGCATAAAGACCTTAGCCAAACCCTCTTTAATTCTGCCCAGACCCAGATTCCATTTTTGACTGTTTCAGTAGACATATCAATACCTCACTGCTATGAATGCTGGTTTTTGCTGCCATAAATAAGATCTGAAATAAAGGCACCTGTGTCATGGTAAATCAGCTACACATATTCATCACATAAACAAACTGGAAGCAAGATTTCAGCGGAACAGGGAAGCAAGCAAAGCCAGTCAACTTGCAGAGATTCATGCCTATATTATTCTGGATAGCAAAAAGCAGGGTGTGCAAGAAACCGAGAGGCTTACGTGACCGGACCGTGGGGCGGCCTGCTGACTTCGCTGCACAACTACTGTCCAGGCTAAAAGGCCAGAATTAGAAGCCTTAATTTGAGAATTTTCATTCTGGGGCTCATGGAAACAGATTATATGACTGTCTTTCTTAGCAGCAGCCGATTGAGCTTGAAAACTTGCCCGTTATTTAAACCCTGTCGCAACCCTTTGTTTGGTTGCATGGATTTCGACACCTTGAAAAAGAAATCATCAGCTGCGTTGTGACATTAAGGATCCGCTTTGCCCATTTTAACGTATGTCTCTTCACAAAACAGATGCATCACCTGTCTGTCGCAGCCCTTCTGTGTTAAAAAGGCTGTCATTTGAAATATTTTTTAATGACAGAAAATATAAATGTTTCATAAAAATGCAAAACAGTCATTCGTGTGATAAAAAAAAAACAAAGAGATCCTGCGTATTTGTTCCCAACTTGATTTCTCAAGTAGGCCAAAGATCTTCCAAAACAGTTCCATAACATAACATATAAACTGTCTACTGTCATAAAAGCTTTACTGACTGTACATCAGTGCTTGGGTGGCTCCTTCCTGTCACTCACCTTTTTATAACAAAGATGTTATCTGCAGACGTACGGCTCTGTAATCCAGCTTGGTTATCAGTGACTGACAGCTTGTGACAGGGTGCAGAGTGAAGCTCAGCATGAGACACGCTGGACGGCGAGACGGAAACTCGCTCCTCTGACTGCGGCCACCGCAGTCAGATGAAGGGCTCCTTCCCGGCTTCATTTGCATAACCCCTCTTAGTGAAAACCCCACAAAATTAGAAACCGTAGGTCCCGCCAACCACATTCAGGCATGTTGCTCTAAGACATTCATTTCCGCTTAGTAATTGTGTCATACGTTACCTGGCAACGGCACGATTGAAACGGCCTGTACACGCACGTGTCACCATCAAAATCGATGTATCTGTGCAGGAAACGTAAAATTTTGCAATCCAAGCTCCCTCCGCGGCGCTCGTTAGGCTTTTGTCCGCTGTCGTCTAAAAAAGGGACGTGCTTGAAAATTTTTGCGGCGGCCCGTTTTTCCCCCAGAGCTTTAAACCATCATGGTTTAAGGAAAACATCAAGCTCTGCTGAGGTCCCAGAAATGAGTGGCTAACAAAAAGCAAATAAACAGACAAACGCATCGCACACTGCAGATGACGGGGCAGTTCCTGTCCACCGAGCTCTCGCTCGAGCACCTCGCTTCACGTCGGCAGCCTAATGGTCTACACACCTGAGCGCCTGTCCGGAAATCTTACACGCTTCATTCAACAGAAACAAGACTAAACCAATAGCCAGTCAACAGAATGAGTAGCGAATTCCCCCGGCGCTGGGCGAGTTGCGTAAGGCCATTCTGTACTCCTCCGGCATGCCGGTGTCGTACATGAGGATGCTGCAAGGCAGATGGAGGGACCCCCCTACAGATCATTACCAGATCTGACCTGTCATTGTGCACCATTATACTACTATAGGGGCCAAAAGACTGACAAAAAAACCTGAGATGGCAAGTGTGTGTATTGTATTAGGGCCCATTATCTTGACTCACGTATATAAGCCACTGCAGTTCGAGATCCTGCCGTTGTGACCTGTAGCCCATACGAGCCAATCAGCTCGAAGCTCATTGCCCTCGGCTCAGCACAGGCCTTTGCTGCAAGTGCTCAGGCTATCGATTAGGAACGTGGCCTTGGTTTTGTTTTTAAAAAAAAGCGTGTGGAGGCTGCTTGTGCTGCGGGGAGTATGTTTGGGTATGAGCTAGCTAATTAAGGCGCTTTGTGAGTATCTCTGCTCCCACTAACCTCCGTATTGTTGCTCTTTACCTCCCACCAGGTCCCCTCAGCTGCTTTTTTCCACGAGCCGAACATCCTCCTAAGCTCATTCCCGGCAGACAACACAGCTGTAATCCTCCTCGGCGACTACAACATCCACCTTGACAGCCCACAATCCGCTGGCTTCCTCCACCTCCTCCCCTCCTCTCACCCCCACAAGCCCAAGCCTGCCTCTGCACACAAGGCCGACCGACTGCTTGCATTTCCGGGGGACCGCGGGGCTTTCAGCCTCACTTCTGCACTGCTCCGACTGCGATTTCGCTTCATTCCACCCTGCTCTGCTTCCTTCCCCTCCTTATAGCCCCCATGGTCCGCTTCCATCGTGGCCTAAAATCGCTCCCTTCTGCACCCCTATCCTCTTTAAGTCTGCTCTCTTCAACTGAGTGCTTTTCCCACCCTCCCACGGGCCCTTTTGCCTCCTCCCCAACTGTCCTCAGGCTCCCTTGACTCCTGTAACTTTCAAGCCACTGTGACCATTCATCCAGTGCTTGGCTCCAACACACACCCGGTACAGAACCAGGGTATTCATGCCGTAAGGGAAATAGAATAATTCTAGAACTAAGACACATATAACAACATTCCAACCCTTCCTCTCCGTGTCCCATTCAGTTCTGCCAAGAAAACGCTCTGCCAAAAAACAAGCTGAAATGAAGGCGATTCTCTGGCGAAAAGCTCTCAGAATCTCTCCTTTACCTTCTTATCTCCTCCCAAACCGCTCTGCCTCTACAGACTAATTTGCATCACTCTTGGTGATAAGGTAGTCACTACGAGCGCCTAGTGCCTTGTGATATATTATCCATAGCACGCTCTTTACATTGTAGAGTTCTGTTAAAATATTGTAAGATGAATAATATCCATACATGCATCTTCTATAACTGCTTATTTTATAGCAGTAAGCACAGGACACCTGGCTACCAGTCCATCACTAACCACAGTTCAGCTAAATCACATTTTTTTCATATTGTATAAGGCCCAGATTACCTGGTTTAAATCAGTGTAGACTGCATATAGACCCGAATCTGGGCACAATCCTTTGCTGCTGAAGTAGCTGATTATTAGTATCCTTACATGTAAAAATCAACAAAGAACCTGTTAAAAAACATAAGTGTTAAACTTGCAATCATACTATAAACAGACTAAATCTGTTACTCGGTTGATGAAATTTTCTGCCATAATGATCCTTGTGGGATTGAACATTCCTTATAAATCCAAAAGCATCGACAGGGGTTTGCACATTTAGTCAGCTCTTTAAGGTGATGGGAGATAAGGGTTTAATAACCTCAGAGCTGTGAGCAGAGCAGGGTGAAATGAGCCCAGCACCTGCTGTTCTGACCAAACAAGGCCGTGTTCCTGCACCAAGAGCGCAGGCTGTTTGCCGTGTACATAATGTTCCTCTGTGCTCCAGGAAATGTATCTCTTAAAATAAATTAATAAATGGAAATTTGCAGATAAATTAATGCTGCCTCAATTTTCCATGCCTGCAACAGGAAACTGAGTTTGTGTAGATTTATATAGTATTTATATAGAAATTCCTAACAGATTTCACTATAGCAGTGTACTAATGTAATTAGTGGTAGCTGCAATGATGTTAACCAGGACACTCCAAGTATTACGTTATTTTTCTAAAATCCTAACAGCAAAATGCCCTAAAATGAATAAGATTTTCTTAAAATAGACACATGGGGATAATTGAATAATTTGAGCAAAGACGGCTGAGTCACACATTGACACAGCGAGTCGACGAGCCCGGGAAATGCAATGAAGCGAAAGACCCGGATTCTAAAAGTGAGGCAATTAAAAGGACTAAGCAGCGGCTGAGCTGGACCCGCAACACGAGGCCTGGCGGGAAAGAGCGTCGTTGGCCAGGGGCCGCTTCACCGCTCACCTCTGCACGTCCTGGATAGTGAGTCGGCTCAAGAACAGCAGCGTCCTTCCACGGGCCAAATATTTATACTTAATATTTGCCCTTTCAAACAGGACCCTGCAAAGGCTGACGTTGTGAGTCTGGAATAGGATCCTTAAATGTCTGGCTCGCGCGATTCTGTTTATTCAGAGGACTTTTTGTTTTATTTAGTGCTAGTGCAAGATTTCAGTCCCCAGCCCCAAAAAAGACGAAACTACATGGTACGCATATCAAAACTGAATGTCATCAGTGAAGGCAGTAGGGAAAAGTATTTATTTTTTATTGGTGATATATTTTTGGGTGCTGAGTGAAAGTAAACCCTGTAACCTATCTGATGTGAGAACATGCAGGGAATGTCTGACTCTCTGCCTGCCATTTAAATACAATATACTTCCTGCTGAGGAAAAAAATGGTCTTTTGTGTTCTGATGAGCATGATTTTTTACATCACCTCTCATCACTTAACTGTAGCTTTGTTGGCACTGAAATTCCTGATTGTGCATATACGATAGTACTGTACATACTATGACAAAATAAATAAATAGATAAGTAAATAAATACATAAATAATATGCACTTTCTCTAAATGCAATTTCCTTTGCTATTGATGACAAAGAAGTAAAAAATCATTTATGTAATCTATTAACTTGTAGATGCACAAACATGACAAAATCCATATTTAGCTGTTTTGTACAGCCCCATTACGACTCGGTGCTTTTGACAGCAACATGCATGCCCTAAAATCAAGAAACAAAAAAGCTCTTAAACTGTCTTACGCTTGTAAAGAAATGCAAGTTCCAAATGTTCACCGTTTTAATGTTGCTTAGAGACAAATGCAGAAGTCAGGCGGGGGGTATTCATTTCCTGCTAATGTAAGATTACACGAGTAATTCATTGATTCCTACAGGAACTCGCATAGTAGACTGATGAATTAATTCTAATTGCAAATGAAACACTAATCTAACTTTAATTTCTAAGTGAAATCGTGTTTCCTCTCCTCTCTTCTTCCAGCATAAAGTATAGTCATCCACATATTTTTTTCTAACCCTTCTCTACTATGTCAGACCTGGTACACGTCTGCTGTGTGAATATAACAACATTGGTTGGTTTGTTTTATTGTTGTTTTAAGACATTTTGTATTATTTGATGCCAGAGATGCAGACTCTCTGGATGCAGGTATCCACCCTGGTGGGGTGCCACACATTTGGGTCTCTTTGTCTTTATCTGATGCCCCCAGATTTGTGTTGTACGCAGACAGCAGTGCTGTTTACCTCCAGTGCTGTTTACCACCAATGCTGTTTACCTCCAGTGCTGTTTACCACCAATGCTGTTTACCTCCAGTGCTGTTTACCACCAATGCTGTTTACCACCAATGCTGTTTACCTCCAGTGCTGTTTACCTCCAGTGCTGTTTACCACCAATGCTGTTTACCACCAATGCTGTTTACCTCCAATGCTGTTTACCACCAATGCTGTTTACCACCAATGCTGTTTACCTCCAGTGCTGTTTACCACCAATGCTGTTTACCTCCAGTGCTGTTTACCACCAATGCTGTTTACCTCCAATGCTGTTCCCTGCCACTCAAACCACGTATTTGCTTGAGGCCCCCTAGATTTGGGGGCCCCCAGTTGGCAAAACAACAAACCGGTCCCTGTAAACAGAATGAATTCCATGAGTGAATCCTTCTCAAATTCAGTCGCAGTTACTCAAAGCCTCTTTATTTCTGAACCAGCTATTTCCATGGATCCACTTAAATGATACCAGCAGTGATGGGTTTTCAAATTAAACAAGTATACAGAATTTGGCTGTAAAGGTTATCATCCTCTCTGTGGGCTGCTTTACTTTAGGTGAGGCTTTTCAAACTGCATTTAGCTCACTTACAAGTAATTTCTTAATGTTTTTTTTTTTTTTTGGGGGGGGGGGGGTAATTTGCTAATTTCCCTTTCACTTTTTCTTTGAAAGAGTGATGACAAATGAGAATCCTATTTCTGCTATGGGGGATTTCTCACTATCTCTGTTTTTGGCAGATATTTAATCTCCTGTAATGTAACACTAATGTTATTTATACAGAACCACCATTAAAACCTAAAGTATACCAGTCAAATCTGCTAGATGGTGTGACACAGAACTGGAGAACCCTTAATGGTATGGTGGTCCCTACATGATGAACTAAAATACAGTTTTATTTATCACATTCTGGATCTAAAAAGTTTGTAAAAGCAAAAACATGAAGCATATTCCTATAACACAGTGGTGACTGGCCACAATCTTCTCTAAAACTGTTATTAATGTATTAGCATTGAAGCTGACAGGGCAGTTCAAGACCATAAGTGTAAAGTTTTCCATAGAAGCAATAATATTTGGCTAAAATGTGTAGCACATTATATTATATCATTTCCCTAATGGTCTTAAAAATATCTTAATACGGTTCAGTACATAGACTGGAAATGTGAAATTCTGACATGAAAATGCTTGTTTTTAATGCAGAGGGGAATAAGAGTACATTCAGGCAACAGCCTGTTACCTAATGGTGCTATTTATTACAGGGGTGCAGCATCCATCCATGGATTCGTTTCCAGATTTTTATTTCCTGTTATGGTTATTGGTGTCATACCTTATGATGTATATAGGGAACATGCAATTAGGACATGATGAGGTGTTCCCAAGCTTAAGATGAAGTTATTACTTTTTAATCTTTATTAATAAATGCTGAAAAATGTGAATAATTTTTCTCCTGGTGGTCTAAGCTCTGGATTTCATGCCGCTCTCACGTGACGTACATCACTTTTTAGATAGAGTCCTTACAGTTGGTAGAGCCAAACCAGAAGTGGCAGACACTGCTGTGATCTGTATTGACTTAACTAACAGCTGACAGGCTAATATAACAAGCTAATATAATCAGGAAGGCTAGGAAAGAAAGCAAAGAAAAGGAAAGAAAAGACTGAGGGGAAGGCACCTGCCACCAGGGAGGGCCTAACCTTCTGTGGAATTATAAAGTGGAATTGAAATACAATTTCATTAAGTAATATTTACAGAAACAGAACTAAATCACAACCATTAGTCACTGTGAGAATAGTTTCTACGCTTCCTCTCCTACTGGCATTTCAAGGGAACTCTAAATATATAAGTAGCTTCACAGGTCCACGTCTGGGTGTGCGAATCTCACTCCGTTCCGTGCGCTTGCTTGTTCTCCCAGTGTTTCCACAGGGGTTCCCTCAGTACTCCGGAGTCTCCCTGTGTGTAGCAGCAAACACCGCTAGCTCTCATTATTTACATGGCATCTCTGAAATGTTATTAATGATAAGAAAAAGTAGGTGAATAGCAAACATTAAACTAATTAAACATGATATTTTTCTGCAACATTGTAACAACGAAAAATCCTGTGCTTTTCGATATGCTGCCTTCCACAAAAATTAATAAAAGTAATACCATAATACCTTGAGGGACATATCTGTTTTTTTTTTTTGTTTATTACAGTGGGTCTTCAGTATCTGTGGGGGATTGGTTCCAGGACCCCTTGAGGATATCTTCAACCTCCCTTTATAAAATGGTGTAACATTTGCATATAACCTATACACATCCTCCCATATACTTTAAACCATCTCCAGATTACTTATAATACCTAATACAATGTAAATGATGTTTAAATAGGTGTTATTTTGTTCAGAGAGACAAAGGGTGCACAAAGTAGCAAACATATGACACATGAGGCGACCAATGGTCAATTGATGAGAGAGACTGAGGATCTGTCAGCCGGGTATGTCTACACATCACTTCAATAACATGGATTCTGGGTAGTGCTGAACATCCATCCATCCATCCATTTTCCAACCCGCTTATCCTACTGGGTCGCGGGGGGTCCGGAGCCTATCCCGGAAGC
>JAODLC010000036.1:24017354-24031571 GCA_026781145.1 Hippopotamyrus pictus | reverse complement strand
GCAATTTAGCAACTCCAATCAGCCTCAGCATGTCTTTGGACTGTGGGGGGAAACCGGAGTATCCGGAGGAAACCCCATGACGACACGGGGAGAACATGCAAACACCACACACATGTGACACAGGCGGAGACTCGAACCCAGGTCCCAGAGGTGTGAGGCAACAGTGCTAACCACAGCACCACCGTGCCGCCCTAGTGCTGAACAGAGACTGAGAATCTGCTAGCAGGGAATGCCTACACATCACTTAATTCACCTGAATTCTGGATAGCCGTGGAGAGAGACTGAGGATCTGCTAGCAGGGTATGCCTACACATTAGTCCATTTGCATGGATTCTAGATAGTGCTGGAAGGAGACTGAGGATCTCTCAGCAGGGCATGCCTACACATCACTTCTTTCACATGGATTCTGAATAGTGCTGGAGAGAGACTGAGGATCTGTCAGCAGGGAATGCCTACATGTCACTTCATTTGCATGAATTCAGTGTAGTGATTGGCACATAGTAAATTCAAGTGTTGCCTTTTGGAATGTTCTGGAATTATTATTTTTTTTATTTGAATATTTTCGATCCACAGTTGGTTGAATCCAGTGAGGTGAGGCTAACTATGTGCCACATACACCGCCTGCTTAATTGGGACAGGAAATATACTTGTGTTTAGCTGGGCTCAAACATAAGTAAAACGACTTAAAGATTCTGTATTTAGCTACGCCAATAGACAAAATAGCTAACTGTCATTTCGGTGCGTGAAGCAGCCCAGGCCCATGTGACACAGGGAGTGGAGGATGGAGGAGGGGGTTGATTATCACTCTCAGGATACAACAGCCTGGAGGGGCACAGTAAGCATCAGAGCCCATGTTTCAGCTCTACCAAAGTCCAAGCGGCAGGAAAGCTACAGAACACACTGACGCTTACGGTCTCCTGCACAACAAACAGGCTGCCTTACGCCCCTGATGAATCACACATCCATGGAGAGATTTATCCACTAACCTCTGCCTTCCTCATCCCATACTCACAGTGTCCAAAAGCCTCTTTTGTATTTCATTGTACATTACACATAAGCCACTCATTGGATATGCCTTGCCACTCTTTTGAGTGGCAAAATCCAATATGGAAGTGTTTTTAAAAAGTGATGTATTTTGCTAAACAATAGCACATCTTCGCACATCCGTTCATGGGAGTAATATTGAATAAATTTAAAACAAGTCATTTAACAAATTAAATGTTAATGAAATATAACCTTATCTTGAGCTGCTTGTGCCAGCAGTTGCTTAATGAAGCTCTTGTACCTGTTTTTCCTACTGTAATTTTGTGCTATTTCATGCATTTAAATTATGCGCCAAACTTTAGCTTCATTAGCTAGCTACCAGTCACTGGCGCTCTGAAGGCTATGCAAAGTTTAGACCCTAAAGAGAGGAATTTTGTGCAGAGAGGAGCTGTCAAAGCAGAAGGGCAACAACCTGTGGGAGGTTATCCAAAATAAGCGGGAATAAGCCAGCCTATTAAATCATGGAGAAAAATGAATTTTCATGGCAGATAGTCTCAGACACAGCCCACAATCACGCTTGACTGAAAGGCTGCAGCTCTAATTCAGGCATTTGCGTTGTACACAACATTTAAAATTCAAGATTCGGAAATTATACATTATGTTACATTGCAAAGTCAATTCCATCCGAAAATTACATTCACATTACATGCAAGTATAAACTGTAAGAATAAACAAGCATAAATTGCAAGAATAAACTGCCACTAAAATCTCTTTTGGGATATTCAGAAGGCCTTAGGGAACTCCCCCAGTATTAACCTCTTCAGTTTCTTTCTCCATTACAACAGACAGATATTTCCCACATACTTTATTTTGGTAGGAAAGCCTGCAGGGCTCCAGGGGGGCATCATGTGACACGTGGAATTTGCAAAACGGATTCAACCTTAATTATGAAAGCGTTCCCTTTCTGTGTTGAAGGGTGCAGAGGGGGCTACAGCACAGCCATCAATCCCTGTTTTGGTGGCGACTGGAAAATTGAACAAAACAGCTTGCAGCACAGGCAAATCAGGGCAGTCAGCCTCCCCTTGGGAGCAGGCTTACCAGGGGAGTGATGGGGAGGGGGGTTATGTATATAACCAGGGAAAACAAGAATCAGGCATGAGGAAACGTAGACAGACCTGTGAAGTCACATGACTCATCCTCCAGGGAGGGACAGTGGCCTTGCTCCTCCACATCTGATCTCAACATTCAGAACACTTGGGGTTCATCACAATCAAAAGCATAAATAAGTATGCATTCATCCCCTTCAATGCCAATCCGGCCTCTAGTTCCTCCTGAGGAGAGACATCTCCATAGCCTACAGCAGCCCCCACTGACACCGCTGTAAGAACGGTGCTGGCTGGGTCATGAGCCGCCTTGGATCCACACCCAATATGGTTCTTGGCATTTAGACTAGAAAGGGCCTCCCTGCAACCTCCTTTAACATGGAAGGAACTTTGTGTTTGTGGAAAGCGGGTCAAGAAAAGTCGATGGTTTCATGTGGAGAGTAACATATCTCTGCTACCCTCAGTAAGATAAGCATCTGGAGGGATGAAAGCATCAGATACTGTTATTCTTGACTGAGATGTGCATCCCACATAATGATTTTGTCACAGTATTCATATTGGAATAATACAAATATACACAACTTCATTAACAATAGCAGAAAGTATGGTAGTATTAAGGGGGCAATAATAACCTACTCAGGTACTACTCAAGAACAAACCAGGAACTAATATAGTTCCTGCATGAAATACATGAACCATCATGATTGATTAATGATGAACGAACATAGGATCAGTACGTAATTAACAGTTAGTTTATGGTTAATTAATACATTGAGTGCACTACTACATTACTTGTGCCCCCTCAAGTAAATTGTCACCTGAAAGTATTTTAGCAGTAAACATTCATAATGCTAGTAAGTGTTCAGCAATGACGTCACATTGAAAAATTTTGACATCAGTAATGAACTGTGATGGAGGACGAATCCCATGAAAGGCATGGCTGTGTGGGTTATGGTAGCTGCATTGCAAAACACTGGCCATCCCTCTTTCTCCTTCTTGACTTCACTCTCCCTGTGACCTCAACAGGAGAAGCACTTCTAGTAAGAATGAGAAGTTGCGAGGAGGTGCGCAGAGAGAGATAAGATGAACTTTAAATGGCTAACGCTGTGACAGGCCATAAGTGCAGTTTCAATACCGTAACTCGGTTTGGGATTTGATTCATGCTGATTTGTATGCCGTAGCTGTTCGCTACCAGGATGGAATCTCAAGGCTGAAACATGATTAGCATTAACTTGATTATGACATCTGAAATTAATTCTGATTTATGGTTGCTAATCATGCTACTGATTGATCCCGTGCATCACAGTAGAGTTATTATCTAAACATAGACTCAAAATACCCTGCTTAGTGACACGTTTTTAAATAGGAACCAACAACCTTTTGAAGCAATACCTAATTAGTCTGCTTTAAATTGAAAGGTCACTGAGAGAATCCAGTGAAGTTTATATATACACATATTGTATATTTGTATATACAGTCAGGACCATAAGTATTTGGACAGAGACAAAGTTTTTCAATTTTTAAGTTCTGTACTTTACCACAATAAATTTTAAAAGAAACAGGTCAGATGCAGTTAAAGTGCAGACATTCACTTCAGTGGGTAGAACAATAACATTGCATAAAAATGTGGGGAACTAAACTAATTTTTCTACACAATTCCCTCCTTTCAGGGGCTCATAAGTACTTGAACAAATTAATATAACTGCAAATAAAATGTTCAATTCTAATACTTTGCTGAAAATCCTTTGCAGGCAATGACTGCCTGAAGTCTTGAATTCATGGACATGACCAGACGCTGGGTTTCCTCCTTTTTAATGCTCTGCCAGGCCTTTACTGCAGCAGCTTTCCATTGCTGTTTGTTTGAGGGCCTTTCTGTCTGTAGATTAGTCTTTAGCAAGTGAAATGCATGATCAATGGGGTTGACATCAGGTGACTGACTTTGCCATACGAGAATATTAAAGCAAAGAAGTAGAATAAAGTCCTGGGTTGCTTTTGCCGTTTGTTTTGGGTCATTGTCCATCTGTACCATGAAACGCTGCCCAATCAATCTGGCTGCATTTGAGCAGACATGATGTCTCTGAACACTTCAACATTCATTCGGCTGCTTCCATCCTGTGTCACATCATCAAGAAACACTAAAGACCCAGTGCCGCTGGCAGCCATGCAAGCCCAAGCCATCACACTGCCTCCATCCTGTGTCACATCATCCAGAAACACTGAAGACCCAGTGCCACTGGCAGCCATGCACGCCCAAGCCATCACACTGCCTCACCATGTTTTACAGATGATGCGGTGGTCTTTGGATCATAAGCTGTTCCAGCCCTTCTCCATACTTTTTTCTTTCCATCATTCTGATACAGGTTGATCTTGGTTTCATCTGTCCAAAGGATGCTGTTCCAGAACTGTGCTGGCTTTTTAGATGTTTTTTTGCAAAGTCCAATCTAGCCTTTCTATTCTTAAGGCTTATGAGTGGCTTGCATCTTGCAGTGAAACCCCTGTATTTGCTTTCATGCAGTCTTCTCTTTATGGTAGACTTGGATATTGATACGCCTACCTCCTGGAGAGTGTTGTTCACTTGGTTGTCTGTTACAAAGGGGTTTCTCTTCACCATGGAAATGATTCTGCGATCATCCACCACTGTTGTCGTCTGTGGATGTCCAGACCTTTTTGCGTTGCTGAGTTCACCAATGCTTCCTTTCTTTCTCAGGATGTACCAAACTGTGGATTTTGCCACTCTTAATGTTGTGCAAATTCTGAAATTGTTTTTCTCTGTTTTCGCACCCTCAAGATGGCCTGTTTCACCTGCATACTGAGTCCCTTTGACCGCATGTTGTATTTTCACACTAATCTTCCAAACACAAACAAGACACCTCAAATCAACTTCAGGCCTTTATCTGCTTAATTGATAATGAAAGAATTGCCCACACCTGTCCATGAAATAGCTTTTAAGTGAATTGTCCAATTACGAGCTGAAACTCCTAAACCCTTCATCCAATTTGAATGTGGATACCCTAAAATGAAATCTGAGAGTCTGCACTTTATGTCCATGCCCATTGTATAACTTCATTTAGAATATCTTTCAGTAAACAGGTAAAATAGTAAAACTTGTCAGTGTCCAAATATTTATGGTTCTGACTGTATATTCTATTCTGTAGATAGAGTATATATGCTTTCATTTTCTAGCTGCTCAGGTGTGTTGTCCGACGCCTCAATCCTCAAAGTATAACTTGTCTATATGTTGTGGCCAAAACCAGTGGGCTTGTTGGCTCTGTTGCTTCCCTTACTTGTGAAGGGCACCTTCTTGCGGCCTCTGTGAAGCATCACGCAAAGCTCTCGCCCAGGTGACGTGACGAGAGAAGGGAAGTGCTGCTTCGTGGGATTTGAAGAGGGCCTAGATAACAGTAAAATGCTCAAGGGGATTTGCAGCACCATGCAAAGCTATCGGCACACATATTATTCACTCTCAGTTCACAGCATGCTAAGCACAAGAAATACCTCGATTTGTAAGATTTGCAGAGTTTCAATAAATAAATATATAAATTCCAACATTATTTGCAAAAAATGATATTAAAATGTGAAGGATGCCAGTCATTACCAGATGTGTTTGATGAAAAATACCCAGGATCCATTTTAGTCACATTTCAGCCACATTTGAGGTCTGCAGTGGAAATCTTGGTGATATTAGCTCACCTGGTTTCAGCGATAGCTCACATTCCCAATGATAAAATATGTCCAGATGAATTCATCTTCTTTACTGGGAAAGGTCTATTGAGGAAAATATTATCAATATAAAACGTTTCGCTTTGAGGGTTCTTCCCTGTTTCAGCAAATTTTAAAAAATCATTATGAGCCAATGAATGAAAATGTGTCACATTCGTGTACACCATAATATAGCATGTATAATCTTTATTATAGGATGATCAACAAAAAAAAAAAAACATGTATGGCTTATTAAACGAACATAACCCGATTAATTTAAACTAACCCAAATTGACCTTCACATGATAAGGCACTTCACTGTGGCTACTTGGTAAAAGAGAACACAAGCCACAAAAGACAGATTAAACCAAAAGTGTAGAGTACAAGAAGTCACCTCCCGCTCCGTGTGCCTGGACTTTGCATGTTCTCCCTGTGGCATGCAAGTTTCCTCTGGGTACAGAGGTTCCAAAGACACGTTGTTATGCTTATATAAGCATATAATTGGTCTACAGATTGCCCGTAGAATATAATGATCTGTGTGTAAGTATTTCCGTGTCTGTGCCCTGTGATGGACTAGCATCCTGTCCAAGGTATCCCCCTGCCCTGTGATGGACTGGCAGTCTGTCAAGGGTGTACGCCTGCCCTGTGATGGACTGGCATACTATCGAGGGTGTCCTCTGCCTGGTGCCCTGTGATGGACTGGCATTCTGTCAAGGGTGTACGCCTGCCCTGTGATGGACTGGCATCCTGTCGAGGGTGTCCCCTGCCCGGTGCCCTGCGATGGGTTGGCATCCCATCCAGGGTGTCCCCTGTCCTGTGCCCTAAGATTGACTGGCACCCAGTCCAAGGTGTTCCCCAACTTTGTGCCCTGTGGCACCTGGACCCTCAGTAACCTTGACCAGGAGAATTGATGAAAAATTAGGGGATGTAAAGTATGTCACGATCGGCTTGCCGGCGACCGGGGAAGCAGGGATACGGAGCCAGGGAGTTGGTACACCGGGGATTTATTGAGGAGGACAGGACTGGGGAAGCATGACGGCAAACATCAACGAACCTTACAATGACAAGTCTGGGGAAGACTGACTCTGACAAGGACTAAATACAAAAGACAGAGCAAACTAACAAGGCACAGGCGAGAACAATCAGGTAAAAACACGGGGTAACGAGGTGGGCGTGGCACACATGAGGATCGAACGGAGCTGGGCGTGACAGTATAAAAATATTTCATACAAAAACAACCTGTAAGGACATAAGGCTTCACACCGCAACACAATTACCTAGTATATAACAAGTTAATGACCTACTAGTAAGTGCATAACCAATTATGTAACATTAATTTTAACTTTATTTTTTAATCATGAGTCATGTTTACATGTCTAATACTAAAACTAGGAAACATTTCAATAACCAGCAGCCACCGACCGTTAATTCATTATGCTAGTTTATATGCAGTCATTTCCAGGGGTGGAATGAATAACATGTAAACATGTTGGAAAGAACTTGACCTAAAAGGGAAAGATTATGGTTAATATAACTTAATTATAGTGCTGAAGAAATTCGGGAATAATTGTTTGTGTGTGGACATAACTGGGATTGCTTTATATACTTTGCACATCAGTATGTAACCTATGGTTTTTACTTAGCATATGTTATGAATAAGGAGCACTTGTGGAAGCATGTAAATGAAATGCAATGTGAGCTCATAGCGCTTCGAGGCCATGGAGAGAGCATTACCGGCAACATGAACGGCAAAAGATATTAGTTGAACCATTCTGCGTCTTTGCTAGTTACAGATGAACAGGGCTACCCTCAATCACTGAGGACTCCTGTGTTCTCTACTCACTGCTCGGCCATTTCCTCTCCATTGGCCTCAACCAGCCAGACCAACTCGGACGCAGATACCAAATTTTTTTGGACTTGTACCTCGACCGGAATCTTGGAACTTGACCATTCCTGGTAAAACTAATATGTGGGTCGAGACATGTTCAACTCTACCAAACCGGACTCCGAACAGGCAAGTCAAGAAAAATCTGCAATTTGACCAAAAACTTGGAACATGGCTAAAAAAACAGACCTGCTAAAACTTGTACAGGATTGAGACACATCTCTGATACACAAAGGCAAACGGACTTACTGGAATGCTGATGCCTATGAATTGCTCTCAGTTTCGTGGTATCTCTCAACCGAGTTCGACATGCAACAGCTGTGTTCTTTGTGAATTTTTTGTGCTTTATCTACAGCACATTTAGTGATACAGTAATCATGGCCCCAAAGAAAGTGAGCAGTGATAGCAGCAAACCAAAGAGGGAAGCAGTGAGAGTAACTGTAGAACTTAAGAAAATTAAAGCAAGACTTGAAGATGGTGCACGTGTGCCTGCTCTTGCTTCGGAATGGGATTGTCATTAATTTCATGTTTACTGAGGCCTCTGAATAATTAAGAGTGTTTGGACAGCCTTTCTTTCTTTGCGTTTTTTTCCAATGTCAGAATAGTGAAATTTATTTGGATACACCCATAAGTGTTAGTTCCACTTTACACTTTCTGTTAGATCGTCAAAATAGAGCCCTAAGTCGCTGTTCCCATCTACTGTTCTTGTTCAGCAGCGAGCTTCTGCTTTCCCCGTATGTGTGCTTTTTCATGTGTGTATTAGTTTTATATTGACTGTTAATGCTTTTTATCATTAGGTAGACAGGGAATCATTTGGGGGTTTGGAACAGATTAAATTAATATATATTATTTCTTATGGAAAATTTTGACTTGGACCTTGACCAAATCGCAACTTGACCAGCTTTCTGGGACAAATTAAGTTAGTGTTACAAGGTACCACTGTATAGGATCAGACACATATAATTTATATATTTAAAGAAAAGAGAGCCATAGGTTGTATTACACTATATAAACTATGTATAAAAATTAAAAACACCCTTCTTACTTGCTACTACTAGAGCCCACTGTGTCACCTGGTTTATAGGTCAGCAACAAAGCACTTCCAATTCTGTCTAAGCAGCGCTTTGTTATACGGTATTTAAACAGCGCAATTGAGAAAAGTGCGGGTGTACGACGCATTGACAGAGGCATGCGCTCGAGGTGCAGTCATGTCAAGAGCACGATTTCGAGATCACGAATTACTATACGAGGTACTATTTTTTCTACCATGACACCTAAGGGCCTCCGTAGAATCTAAATAGTAAATCGTAAAAAGTAACAGTCCTTTTAGCCATTTATTTGAACATTTTAAGGTGTAGGTTGTGTTTCGTTTGAAGAAAGATTGCACTTTTATTCATATTTTGCGAACTGCAGGCCAAAACGCATAAAGTCCCCATTCCCAGCCGCTGCTCTCATTCAGCAGCGAGCTTCTGCTTTCCCCGTCTTCTGACAAAACATTATACTTTTCGGCACTGTGCGGACGATCTGGTGATGTTAGAAAACAAGGACACTCGCCAATATCTCATCCCACGCCTGCTTCACCCCGAAATTTTTTCTGTTGTGTCCACCTTCGGAAGCAGTTGACTTTTCAGCACACACACCCCCCCCCGTGTGTGGGTACCCATAACTGGTACACAATTCCATACAATTACGCATTCGTCGTATGAAGCATTACACGCGGCAATTGTCATAGCAGCGCAAATCCATATTTATATTGCTGCATTTGCGCTGCTATGATAATAAATTTTAACCTTTATGTGATTGATTTTTACTTCTTTCACGGTTAAAATGCACGGTGATTTCATGTCATAATAGTGCAAATACACACATAGATGTAACAGACATTAGAAACAAAACGGACCAGATTTTGTTTTACTAAAACTGTCGTCAAGGTTTTCGTTTCGTCCCTAACAAGAATCTGTCCATGTTATACTTTATGCTTGTTTCGCTGTGTGAAAGAAAAAAAAAAAACCAAAAGCACTGTTTGCTCTTGATCTCCCTTTAAACACGTAAATTAAATTTTGGTTCCACTACACATTTCAGCACACTGCCCACATTTGATTTGTTGTGCTTCGCCCCCTGCAGTGTCACGGCGCCCTCCAGGAGAGGCGCACCACACACTTTGAGAATCACTGGCTTAGGTGGAACAGTGCTGCCCCCGTAGATGAAATTCCTGCAATTTCACCTTGTGCACAGGCAGTCTGTTTTTTCAGCAGAAAAGCGATCTGACTTGCTGGGCAAACACGCCGTTAAAATACCAATACGCAGTAGATCATGGGCCGCTGCCTTTTAAAGGTAACGCGCATTCCAATTGGTTTATTGCCTGTTATGCCCAAAACAGTCCTCTGAATAAGTAAGAGAGTTAGGACAGCCTTTCTTTCTTTGCGCAAAATCTGTTCTTTTTTCCCTCTGTCAAAATAGTGAAATGGATTTTGACACACCCATAACTGTTAGTTCCGCTTTATGCTTTCTGTTCGATCATCAAAACAGAGCCCTAAATCCCTGTTCCCAGCAGCTGCTCTACTTTAGCAGTGAGCTTCTCCTTTCCCTGTCTTCTGACATCGTTGTACTACACGGATGATCTGGTGATGCCAGAAAATGAGTACACACTCGCTGCTCCTTCATCCCACACCTGCTTCACCTCGAAAGGCTTCAGTGCAACAGTGCTGCTCCTGTAGATGACTTGCTCATGCCTTTTCACTTGGCGCACGAGCACGTCCATTTCCTTGGCCGAAGAGCGATCTGGCTTGCCAGGTAAACGCCATTGATCGTGCACAAATACATGCGAAGGAAATTTTATTTCCAAACACGCTAAACAGATAAACTACACTTTGAAAACTCACAAAACGGATAAAGAACAAGTTTCATTGATTTCTGCACATGCGTCAATCCAATCAGAAGGGGCCTGAGAGCAGCAGTAGATCATGCGCCGCTTCCTTTTAAAGCTAAGATGACGCACCATTCTGATTGGTTCATTGCGCGTTACGCCCAAAACACGCCTCTGAATAATTCTACCTTGCACTGGTGAAAAGTGTGGTTTTTCAGCCATCGAAAGAGCTAAATGGATTTGCACATGCCCATTTTAGTTACGCTTTGCTCTTTACACTTTGTGTTAGATCGTCAAATTAGAGCCCAAAATAGAGCTCTTCTGTTGTTGTACCCACCCTCATCTGCTTCTCCTATTGATGGTGTCATTGTGGCCACAAAAACGTGCAGGATTCCCCTCAGGTTACCAGTGTGGAAGGCTGACAGTATGATGATGTCTCTTCTCATCATCCACCAACATTCCGATTTATACAAGAGTGTGGACACACCACAGCTTGGAGTTGGTGCTCTATGCATTGTTCAGCATCCTGAATGCATTTCTGGCCTTGCTGATTCTGCTCCTGGTGTCACTGCCTGCCCCTTCATCATATCTGACAGTAGGCCTACTGCCTAGGTAGGCAGACTCTTCAGTCACGGGTAGGTCCTCTCTGTCCACCATAATTGGTGAAAGGATTGGGATGTTGAATTAGAATCAAAATCCTTTTTATTAGCCAAGTATCTTTCCATACAAGAAGGCATTACAAAAAACATACAACAATTAGCAAAGGTATGTACAGAAAAGTAATAAACACTAGAATGGCAATTAATGGTAATGTGATAATTATATGGTAATTAATTTTAACAGTAGCAGTAATAATGATAATGATATAATTAAACATGTAATTATGTATGTGTATGTATGTACATAATAATAACTGTAGTATAAATATAAAACTATATGAATATAAACTATATATATATGACATAATAAATTAAAAGGCTCTTAAATAGTGCTGTTAATAAGTAGAGTGGCATGACTTCTGATTTCTTTGTGTTGATCTTCAGACCCACTTGCTGAGTATAGGTTTTTAAGCAAGATGCCTTTTCCTGCATGTGCTGGTATGTGTGTGAAAGAGCAAACAAGGTCATCTGCAATTTCAAGGTGTAGAAAGTCGGGTCTGTATGTCTCCGGATTGGTCCTCTGTGGTAGGATCAAGATTGACTTCGAAGTTGTACTCGCTGTTGTCTACCTTGCAAGTGAAATTGTCATAAACCTCTGGATGAGGAGAACTCTCTGCTGTGGTATAACATAGGTTTTAAATATGTTTTAAATATGTAGCTTAAATTGGAGGGAAAGTATTTATTCAATAATAGACATTTTACCTTAACATTTACAATGGGAGACTAAGCTTCCACTGTTAGATATAGCTAATAAGACTCACTATTCCACAGCTTTTAAATAAGTCAATGAAGATGAAAAAAGGGATTAAAAATACTTTAATTGCAAAGGTGATTTTTAAGGTGTTCCACTTGCCATTAAATGAGGTAGATGTCTAATTTTTCACTGTTACATTCCTCAAGCTGAAAGCTATGGCAGTTAGGCAGCTTTTGGGCACCATAATCTAATCTCACTGTCTTCTTTAGCAATGCATGTCTTTTTACTCCTAGAGTTTTTTAAAACAAGGGCCATGCAAAGTAGGCCCTTGCACGTTCGTTGATAACAAAACAATTGAACTGAATTATAAAGTGGACTGAAACGTATCACTTTGATTTTGAGCCCTGGTTTCATCTACAGGCTCAGTGACATTCCACTACATTTTACAGCCTTGATGTTGGTCCAAAGCCCTGAAACCACTGGTACCCCTATGTGATGAAAGCTCTCTCGATTAAGCTGTGGTTGTCCTGGCTAAACATGCCCCCTAAAAATGAGAACTCCCTGGATGAAAGATGGCATCCGACAAATTAAAATACAGCCAAATACCATGGAAAAGCAAGCTCCCTGAACATTATTACCATTAAGATTGCTTGAGGGCTTCACAAATGCTGTGAAACTTACTCAGGCAGATTTCCAAGTTATATTAAAAACCATTTAGAGAAGCATGGTGTCTCAGTGGGTGGCACCAGAACCTCACACCTCCAGCGTGGAGGTTCTATTCTCTTCTTTGTGTGGGGTAGCATGTTCACTCCATGTACACATGAGTTCCTGCTGGGTTCTCCAGTGTCTTCTGCCATCCCAGAATATAGTTAAGTGAATTAGTGACTCTAAATTGCCGTTAATGTGCATGTTCCCATGATAGACTGGCTTCTCTACCAAAAAGGCTTCCCAGCCTTTTTCCTGTGATAGTCCCTCACTGCAGGACACTGCAGGACTCACTGCAGCCCGATACCACCTGCCAGTATGGTAGACAGTGTTGTGCAAGTTACTGGTAATTAGAAACGGGTCACAGTTACTAGTTACTTCATTCAAACGTAAATCAATAACTTAAAAATGTAATTAGTTACTAGGGAATGTAACTTTGAATTGCTTCAATTGTCTAATTAATGCATAGCCTACATAGCTATATTATTTTAGTGTTGCTGTTGCGACAGAGTGTGACACAATACAACTGTCAAACTTCATGTATCACTGTGCCTGTAATATCACCCATTCATTGTGTCACTGTAAGGACAGATGACATTAGATCATAAACCGGAAATTAGGGGAATAGGCTGCATTTGTCCATTAATATCTTTATGTAATACAAAAGTACAGAGTAAAGAACCTATGTAAACTTCAGTACATTTAATTGCGTTATTCAATTCAAAAAGGTAATTAGTTACATTTCTCCTTGCTGCCAAAAGTACAGAATTATAGTAACGCATTACTCTGTGACATTTTACTACCAGCACTGATGGTGGATGATGAAAGGGTGGAACTTGCCATTTAATGTTAGTAACAGTGACGGCAGCTGAACGCTTTATACGATTTTATAGGGGGAGCCAATGAGAGACAATGGAGAGGAAAAGGCAAACTTAGGAATAAAGAAGGCACTTACTTTCTGAGTACACTTGCTGAAGGCTGAGTCCTCAGTGATTGACGGTAGCCCTGTGTATCTGTGACTAGAAAAGGCAGGAATGGGTCAGGGAGTATCTTTGCTTTTCATTTACATGCATCCACAAGTGCTTCTCATTGTAAGTAAGGCCACCGAAATAAATACCTTTCCGAACTGTCCAGCTTTACAAGGATGGCCTTGCTCATATGAGCCAAACGTTATGCTTGTACGCATCATTCCTGGAGTGCATGTTTGTATGTTATTCTTTCAAACATAAAATGTTAAGTCAAGACAGCAACATGTCATTTTTATTGGTCACTGCAGGGTTATCACCTTAACTCAGATTCAGTCCTGCCCAATACAAACATCAGCAGTAATATGGTCCCCTTTAAAATCTTTAAACATGGAATATACTGTCATGGATGTTATATCCAAATAGTCAATTTAAATAACTTTTTAAACATTCATGTAGAGACCTGCACTCCCGCGGGAGTACCGCGGGACCCAACACACCGAGTGCGGCGCGGGACAAGATTTGATGGGTTAATGCGGGTGCGGGTGGTAAGGTCCTTCTCATGGTTGCGGGAGAATACAATTAATCGCGGGACTCCCGCAAAATGGAATTATCTTAAAATTAATTTATTAAAAACAAATACTCTATTATTTATCT
>JAODLC010000036.1:24000669-24017254 GCA_026781145.1 Hippopotamyrus pictus | reverse complement strand
TTTTTTATATATACTCAAAAGGGAAGCAAGTGAAACAAATAACAGAGTAGCGGGAAGAAGCGGTAAAAATAAAACTATTTATATGTTTACCTGCGGGATTTTGCGGGCGGGAGCGGGACAAAACTTGAATACTGCGGGCGGGAGTGGGACAAAATAATATATATTTTTTGTGGGAGCGGGACAGAATCTTGCGGGAGCGGGACTGAAAAATCCGTCCCGCGCAGGTCTCTACATTAATGTTTTTATCTTTGATCTCTGGTGATGCATCTCCCGCTTTTTGTAATAGCATAATCTTTTAGCAATGTAACTTTTTCATGCTATTATGCAGCTGTGTATATTGAAATTGTTTTTAAGACTTAGGCTAAGTTGCATTTTATAAGAAGCTTTTGATCAAATGTTTCTTGAAGACATGGCTGCAATAAGAAAACATCACGTGATGTTTATTTCCAATTATCCTGAATGAGGTTCACTGAGAATTCAAGTACAAAACAAAGATCTGATGGCCCAGAGTCTGCTTCTGACACATACTTGTCTCCTTGTCTTTTTGCCTCTACTTAGGATTTCCCTGCATAACATCACTTCTTCTTACGAGTTCTAGCTGGACTCCTCCTTTCCCTACGCTTCACTAGTGTGCAAGCAGGGAGGACAGAGTGCAATTCAGTGTCTTTTTCTAACCCTTGCATCAGGCCGCCAATGCCAAACTCCCCAGCTAGCATCAGACCAAAATTGCATAAAATATTAAAATGACATTTAATATTTTAACATTTTTTTATACACTGTGTCTGTCACATCCGCGATTGATCAAAGAGTCAAGTTTTTCATCCTTCTCATAGTGAGAGATTCAAACTGATTTTTTTCAAATCTAGGAGTGATGCAAGTGTGGTCTGTTACCTAATTAAATTTATCTATTTAATAAATAATATATCATGACAAATTCAGTTTTTATGAACATTGTTAGTTTTCATTGATTGAAAAGCCAGATTTTATATGCAGTTTTTGTTAGATATACTATAAATTATGTAATAATATGTTAATATATCTAAATCTCATAAAAACACAGGTATAATTGTGAGCAGCAACGTGCACAACAGGCTTGCTGGCCCATTGTTTAACTCCATTGTTTAGTTATTGCAGATTATCTGGTAGCAGACCCCTGATCTTGGAATAGCTTGTTCCATTATGTTGTACAGGTGCTCGACCAGATTGATGCCGCAATCTGTTGACTGGGCGGGCCACTGCAGTAAGCTGAATCCGCTGTCACGCACCTGTAACCATTCCCCGACAATACCAGCCCTGTGGCGCGAGGAATTGTCCTGTCGAAAAGCCGTGTATAGATGTAAACACTGCCGCTATTACTGGTGTACCTGATCAGCAGTTATTTTCACGTAGCCCGTGGTATATGCAGCACAAGGGATCTGTGGGCTTGTTCGGTTTCTGCCATACTCTAGTCCCTTATTAGACAACAGGAAAAGGCTGGGAGATGTTTTTCCAGTCCATTCTAGTCTTCAGTGCTCATGTTCCGTACTTTACTGCAACTGCACTTTCTATTTTTTTGTCACCAGGAGTGAAGCGCAGAGGCTTATAGGTGTTGTACTGCCTCGATGACAGGGTAGGATGGGTCCTGCATCCTGATGCGTGCCTCCGATGTTACCCGGCTGACTGTAGGCCGTCTGGTTCTCCGCCAGCCTGTGTCAGCTTTTATGATCAACAAGCTGTTTCCAACCACAGCACAGCCATTAGCTGGATGTTCTTTGGTGGCGGGCAATTCCCCATACACTGGTGGCACTGCTGTGCGTGAAAACCACAGCTGCTGCTAAAATACTCGCACTGGCAAGTCTATCTGCAGCTAACGCGGCCTGTTAGAAACTGTTTACACCTTTGCTCTTGCTGATTCTCCTTTTGGATCGAAAACACCCAGAACCCCCCAGGGCACCTGGCTACCTGCTTTTAATAGCGTAGTGTGAAGACATGATGCTTTTGCTGATTGAGCATTCTGTTTCAGGGGAAAGGGTCAGAGAACCCAGTAAAGAGTAAAATAGAGTAATATACCTTCCCATAAAATTATATGTTTACAAATATAGCTACCTACAAAAAATGCGACAATGATTTTTTTTTTTCATAACAATCTGCAGTCTAGATTTTCAGATGGAAGCCGTTCCTCAGAGCTCAGCTGCAATTCACAACTTTATTGCTTCTGTCAAGTGAAATTCATATTTATATAGCACCCTGTCCAGCATCATTTTCATAAGCGTTTGACAAACATTTAACAAAAAACAGAACAACAGATTGACACTACTGTTAATATTATACAATAGTAAGGTATAACGAATAGAGAAACCCCAGAGTATGACGGAGAAGTGGAGAAACCCTCTTACTGCAGTCATAGATGAGAGAAATAACTGTAGCAGTCCAAACCTGAACCACATATATTTCAAATTAAGTACCATAAGAATAATGATACCTCACTCACCATTTATAGAGGCAGAAGCACTTAGGAACTTTGGTTTTTCCCATCTTGCTCGCCTATGATACACACACATATATACAGGGGCCTGTATCACAAAGCCAGATTTCTTTCTTAGCTGGATAATATGTCGGATTTAAGGTACCCCAGTTTACCTGGACTTTATCTTCGTTCAATCACATTTAGCCAAGACTACCTTAAATCTGACACATTATCTTGCTTTATGATACGGGAGAGCAAAGTTTGGGGTCAGAGCACAGGGTCAGCCATTTATCCAGCACCCCTGGATTGGTTTTTTTGGGTAAGAGCCTTGTTCAAGGGCCCATGGGTGATATGATCATTCTGTTGACTGCAATATTTGAAACTGTGCCCTTTTAGAAATGGGTGCAGGCTCCTAACACACAGAGTCATACAGCAGCCAGGTATAGAGGTGTTTATACCAGTTTATGCAGCAGGGTGTGCAGCATCAAACAGTGCTGTGCTTGTCACTGTCACCTGACGGACTGGAATACACACCCAGCCATTGATCGAGCCTATGATCTCCTCTCTCCCCCTTCTTTGTGTCACATGGGTCTGCCTGCCAGCCAGAGAAGAGATAGCCTGTGCTGTGAGAATTAGAGTAGTATCTATACTATGTTATAGATCTATGTTAGGCCAACCAGTATAAACTATCAGGTCTGGGGCCTGGTATTGCCTACTCCAGGTCTTGGAAATCAAGAATTGATAGCTCCCAGGAATATGGAGGGGAGAAAGACACTTAGTTAGAAAGTAACACTCATGTATAATGAACATACAGTATTAAACATAAGTATATAGCAAGAAAGTAACTTGACTAACGCTTACATGCTCCTACAATAATCATCAGTCAGATGTCACTTGACAGCTGCCTTTGGGGTCAAATTGACCCCAGGGTAGGTGTGAGAGCTAAGCAAGTTCAGTGGTAATAGGATAGTTTTGTAGACAATGGCAACAACTACTGAAACAAGAGGAGAATGACACTAAGATACAGTAGGCCTGGACTCTTACCTATGTCATAGAAAGGAATGGTGAATCGTCTAAACCTCTGTGATCGGGGGAATATGTTTGCACCACAAAACTGTTTAAAGGAAGGCTGAAATTGCACAAATATATCACGGGAGCTAAATTTGTTTGTAGTTGTGAAGCAACTTTTTTCATGAATTTTTAAAAGGAAATAGAGGTTTGGAATAGGTGTATTAGGAGTATGCAGGTTCAAGTTTAACTTCTTATGGAATCATCTGCCTACAGGCAATTTGAATGAGGAACCGGACCTGATAGCGGGGATTGTTCATTACATTAAGAACTGGCCCCAAATGCACCAAGGGGGAATGTTTGAGTGTGTATATGGAAAATGGAATCTGGTGGATAAGTAGTAGACTTTGTTTTCAGAATTGATGCTTCATGTTTATTAAGTAGAAGTCTCTGAACTAGTTTCTGAAATAGTGCTTGCATATTGTATTGTAATGATCAAAGCATTTAATAGCTATCAGCTAAATCTGAATTCTAGTGCTGTTTTTTTCTTTTTATTAAAGTCATTATTAACCTGCATTGGGTAGCGCTATAGGCAATGAGCCGACCAGCGTGTCAGTAAGTGGCTATCCCCAAGGTTGTAATATCTGAGCGTAACTTGCGACCTTACAATCAGACACTTTGATCACATGACTTTACTGTTTGCTTACAGTACTATGCACTACTGAACTGTGGAAGAGATATAGTGGTGTGCTACTATAAACTAGTTATTTACTTATAATGCCATTTATATAGTTTTTGTTTTTGTGTGTCAATAGGGCACTGCAAGGAAGTATCCTTTCTGTATGATGCATGTTTAGCGTATTTGTTTCTGTTTGTTTATAGTAAAACTATACAGTATATGTTTCAGGGATTTGAATATTAGAACTAATTCAAATCATGTGAACTAATTTAAATATTTTAATTGAAGAAGAAATTGGGTGGCACAGTGGTGCAGTGGTTAGCCCTGTTGCCTCACACCTTTGGGACTGGGGTTCGAGTCTCTGCCATGGCGCCATATGTGTGGAGTTTGCATGTTCTGCTCTCCATGTCATCGTTGATGTTCCTCCAGGTGCTCTGGTTTCCCACCCAAAGTCCAAAAGCATGCTGAGGTTAATTGCGGTTACCAAATCGTCTGTATGTGTATGAGTGAATTGTGAGTGAGTGCACTCTGGGTTGTTCCCTGCTTTGCAGCCATAGGCTTTGAACCCCTGCAACCCTGAATAGGAGAGGAGGTTTCAGAAGACGGCTAGAGGTACAGAAGATCAGTAAATCTCAATAGCTAACTCAGCAAAAGGCCCTGATATGATCATTACTGGTTAAAGATTTATGCCTCAAATGACAGAAAGTCACTGCTCATTGTATTGATCTATGTATCTTGTATATATTATTTTTCCCTTTTTACATATATTGCTGTCCATGACCTCTGCACGCTGTATCGGTGGGCATGCTGGCTGGCTAGCTGGGCGGGTTGCACCTTGTGCCGCCGGTGCTCTGGGGCCGGTTTTCTCTCAAGGTCTGTATTTTTCATGCTTTTCCCCTCACAGTTCAAAGAGGTTCCCACACTCTGATGGGCTCCTGTCCAGGGTGAAGCGGCCCTCTGCTTCCAGAGAGAGGCTTCAGACTCACTGCCATGACATTAAAGAACCAAAGTTCAAACACTAGAAAAAGTTTAAGCTCTAACTTTGAGTTATAAGTTACTGTCTCTGACATAAGCTATACTAAAAAAGGATAGATTATGTCACCCCTTTATCGCCCCCTGCAGGCAGTGCACCTCGCTCTGGCTTCATGGCTTTCATTTTGTTTCTTCAAATGTCAATTCAGCGATTCGAGCCTTGCAAAAATAATAACATTCACTAATAATCTTTTTACGTAAACGGGATGTGGGTTAAGATTACAATCTAACAGAAAAAAAACTCTTTCAATTGTTCATGACAAATAGCCACAAAAATCAATTTTAATCAAATACAAATATGCAATTCAAAGATAATACATGTATTTATCTGTTTATTAATTATAGTTTTTCATGTAATACAAATATATTTTGTGAATGGCATGATATTAAGCTGTCCTATATATTTAAGTCAATAAAGTAAAATAACAATAGTCTACGTGTATTTATCTTTCTGATACAAACATACATAAACACACACACACACGCACACACACACACTCTTTTTTTGGTTTATACATGTAGTTGATGCATACACATAGACATACCCAGTAATAAAATGAGACACTCTACACACACAGTGGTTTCTGGCTGCTAAGGTATTGATTTAAACTTCAGAGTGATGTATGGTGACGATCATTTATAAGCTATTTTCCAACCATCTATTTTCCACCCATTCCCCCCCTAAAAACAACATTTTTTTTTGTGATTATCATTAAATATTAAATATAAATTGGTGATATACATTCAGATTCTCTAGCAAATGAAAGTGCCATTACAATTTATACATTGTATAGTTTCCTGTGTGTAATGCAGTAACCCCTGTTAATGGTTTTTCATATATTTTTCATCCAATCAATTTACTTTAATGAGAAGGGTGATATCAGTAATTTTATGTATCTGTCCAATTGGCCTAGTAAAGAGAGATTTGAATAATTTATGATAACAAAAATAGTTTTAAAGTTTTTTTTTTCCAGTTGCACTTTTAATATAATTTCAACTAATTATTTTTGTGCAGGGTGACATTTCTGTTTGAGGTACAACTGCCGTCTTTATGAAGATGTTTAAGCTAGTTTGATTTTTACATTTTTAAATTTACCTCGTTATCAAGCTTAGAAATTTGCTTTTGTGATGAAATATCCCATGGAGAGAAAAATGTTTGATGCCCTTATAGTTTTAGACGTGGGTGCCTTGATAGAACTTTAAAAGGTTCTCACTGGTAACACACTTAAGCACCCAAGAATACATTTTAGTTACACCTGAAAGCCAACATTATGTGCACAGTATACAGCTACTTCAACTCCTGCATAGTCCAAAGTCAGAATTAGAGTCAGATATGATATACTTACTGTGAAACACAGGATTTTCTGGCACATTAGGATTGATAATGGAAAGGTTGATTAATTTGCAGGATTATTATACTTTCACTATTTAAATGATATATATTTAAAAACACTAATTTTTAATGGAAAATTAAACTCTTGTTAATCTGGGACTTGGAACTGACATTTTACAACATTAATCATATTAGAAAATGTTTCGATTTTTGCCAAGAACAAGGATTATTGTCATTGAAGGGAAATTTAATTCACATTTATGTTTAAAAATAAATAAATAAATAACTGTGTGACGCTAATGACTCACATTGTAGGCGAACCTGACATACATGGTGCAGTTTCAGTCTTCATGGTGTTTTTCTGCAGATATTTTTTGTGCATCACACAAGCTATTCATCCAGGGAGTCTGCAGGTGGTACATATGCAAAGTGGAGTCTATCTAAATCCTGAACTAAGCCAGGACATTTTCATTAAATCCCAATCAATTCCTTTATCAGACGATTATAAAACATGATCAGCCAAACTGCACTGGCTAAATTAATGTGTTTATTAAAGTTTGAATTCATTACCAGATAATTAGGTACTCAAATAAGGGCAGTACCGTGGGAAAAAGACTGAACTTTTTCAAACTTTTTTCTGACATGAAAGTTAATTTTCTTTACACACAATTGTCCCATGATGTTAAGCTTTTTTCCCCTCAGTACAGCTTAAAAATAAGTATATAGCTCTGGCAGTAACACTAAATGCATAAATGATTGTAAGAAACTTTGTATATAGTTCCAAGCATTTTTAAGGAAGTCTTGAAGGAAGGACATCAAAAGAGAAAGATAAAGGATTTAGATACAGCACATTCTCCATCAACCCATCAGTTGTTGCTGCAATAAGAAAAATGCACGTTTAGCATATCCTTTCACACTCATTTAAATCATGATATAAATCAGAACTACAGTGAAAAACCTGACTCCCTACGTCTTTTACCTTTATGTCAAAAAATTTCTCATATCTGTGAAGTCAACATTTACATTTGATGAGGATTTAACAGGACTTCAGAGTTATTCTGTTCAGATAAGAGTCAATATGATTTCTCTTACGAGTTTTCAGATAAAATATTTATCCTAAAGAGATTTCTCTTAGTATGACAATAGTTTGCCTCTAAGTCTGCATTTTAATTTCTCGAAAGGCAAATATTAAAAGCCAAATGTATTATTTTTGAAAGACATGGTTTCAAATTGACCTTATAAAAATTAAGAATGACTGGATTGTAAAGGGCAGCCCAATGGTGTTCCTCAGGCAAAAAGTAATAGTGAAATAACGTGTACAGACTGAGTGAGACTTGCATAGCCTTCGCATCGTCAGGCTCCAGGACCAACATGAGGGTCTGCTGTTAAAACAAACTGCGATGCCCATCCCTGGACTCGTCCCATGACACACCCAGGCTGATTCTGGGTGTACAAAACCTGCAATATAACTGCAGTACATATATTCCAGCATATTTTCAGTGGGAGTGTTAATTAAAATCATGAGAGAGTAATGGTTAAGCCTTCCAAAGTGTTACATATGTGTTGGTACAATGGCAGACAGAGCCTCCCGGACTGGAATGGACGGGGATTTTATGTGGAGGCAAAAGCGAAGATGGGATTAACAGCTGGGGGCAAACAAAACAAAGCACCTCGAAAACAAAACAGCCGTTAGGGCTATGGCTTGGGTGGGGGGGGTTGGTGTCACATGAAATGTATATTCTACGTCTGAGTTAATATGCTGCTCACATGTAAGCATGCCCCCTGTCTTTCTATATGCAAATAATTAAAAGTAAAATAAAGATTAAAGCTACTATAAAGATGTTTGCAAGCAATTAAATTATGTGCATAACAAAATCAATGAAAGAAGTGGAATCCATTATTTACTGTATTTCTATAGTTTACTCCATGTTTGATTAGAAAGAATTGCCAGCAATAACAGTGCATGTAAATTGACCAAGTAAAATCATTTATTAATTTCCCTTTAAATAAACGAGTGCATATATAAGCTTGTACATGGCAGCACCAAGAAATCTGGCAATGCACGGAACTTTTTTCAGTATAGAATTAATTCTGCAAAAATGTATAAAGCATGCTACGAAACACAAATACATAAATACAAAAAGCTCCATTTGCTTCTGTGAAGAATACACAAGTGCTGTATACCTGGCAGCCCCATTTTTAAGGGTGATTTACAGTCTCGGAGGGACCCTGGTTGTTTATGTGCTGCAGGTCTCTGCCGTGACGCTCTGGATGTGCCTTAGCAAGCCTTAGCGCTTCACAGATCTGTTGTCCTGTGTGAGGCAGGCTGCCACGCGGCTGATGCTCTCCCTGCTCTAACAGGACCTCAGTGCTCCTCTAAGCAGACTTTAACCCTGACAATATTATTTATTTCGGCTTATGCCACTGCATAAACATGGGACTTGACAGCCTTTTTCCAGGCCTTTGCACTTGTCAAGCCAACCACAGCTTGATTAAACCTGCCAGCTTCCTCCCTATCTCCGTCAGAAGACTTTTTCATTGTGTGTCTGCATATACGGATCCCAGCTACTTACTGTAAGCTGTTCTCATATTAACTTACTTTGTTCTGTCCATAGAGCTAAACTTGGGAGCACAGCCAGCCGCCATATCACACTTTACAGGGATGCTATGGCTGAGTTCCGCTATTCCACAGGACTATCGGGAACGGACATGCAACCAATGTAATGCTGTACACTTGCCATATATTTGCTCAGCACTCAGGGATTACATTTGTTGTGTGTTTCTCTGTTGATGGGAAAAGGTGGAATTCAGTTAAGCGTTAAACCAGCTAATTTATTCATGAATAATCGACTGACTTTAACCAACTGCAGCCAATTAACAACTGCTAACAGTTTGACTCACCAAGAACACTGATTTGCTAATCACTTTGTCAATCTTTTCTCTAAACTCCAGATAAGTATTTTCATATTAATGGATAACTTAAAAAAAAAGGGAATCAAATCGACGGCATCCACAATCAGCAATTAAAAATTTACAGTGCTTTGAATATCCATAGAAATTAAAAAATGAAAAGATACCAGTACTCTTGGGAAATGATTTTAATTTCATTGTAATTGAAAACATACCCACAAACTCGCTCAGTTCAACATTGTCTTATCTGGAGTGGCATTAAGCAGAGGTGAATTAACATAGTGAACTATTGGACCTCTAGGTGCCTGCTCAGGGATAAACACACATAGGTATCCAAATGCAAGTTCCTATAGGTAGCTGAGGGAAATTTCTGTTTCTTTTCACTGAATATTTTATACAGTTATTGACCTTTATGAAAAAGCAGAGGAGGAAGACATATTTTAGACCAACTGAGTTTTTAAAATACCAAAATGAGCATTTATGAAGACAGAAATGTGGCTGTTTGTTAATCAGGCATTCAGCAAGTGCCACTTGAGTGGGAAGATAAAGGTCACCTCTTGATATGAATAACATGAATAAAATTTTAAGCGTTATTAAGTTTTTCATCGTTGTCAAGCTATTTATCCATCCATCTGGAAGCTTCTCCAGTACAGTACAGGATCCAGATATATTGCAGCATCCGCAGCTAAATAAATCAGTCACTTTCTTTAAGCTGTTTAATGAGGGTCATTGTGGGTGACAGCCATGCCTTGCAAAAATGTACACTTGTTTACTCCAAGTGGACAACACACCGGGAGAGCAATATCACCTCCCCTGCAGAAACATTCTAACTGTCACACTGCCCCCTACGGAGACCACCAATAGCTGCAGCACCATCAAGAACCACTTTCACTAAAAGTACAGCCCTCAACCCCCCTACTATGTATTAGGACTGCAGTGTAGTGGTTATACTGATCCTGAAAAAAGCAAATGTACCCAATATATATGTGAGATGAACTAAGTGAGCAGATATCGGATGGACATTTTTAGACGCTTTTAAATGACAGCAAATATCAAACACTCATAAGGGGGGGATGCAGATATTGTTATTCAAGCTCCCTGGCTTGTTGGCTATATGAATTGGAAGATATGGAGAAACCTTACACTGTCAATATCAGAAAGGTTTTTGTATAACCAGTAAAAATTGTAAGAGTACATTTTTATAAAGAATCTGTTAGTATGCAGCCAGTTTGTTTTAGAAATGATCTTTTAGGGTGGGGCTCTTCAAATCTGGACCTCGATTACAAATCCAGGCCTTGTTTTCAGTTCTCCCAGGTAGTTACTTTAATAACTACTGATTCTGATTGGTCAGAGACTTCACACCTGACTGACAGGCAAAGGAAGGCTGGAAAACCAGCAGTGTTCAGACCTTGTTTTAGAAATGATCAGTTGAGTTGTAGACAAGGGATTTTAGAAATGATCTCTTTTGGAAATTATCTGTTGGGGTGGCAAGATGGTGCAGTGTTTAGTAATGTCACCTCACACCTCTGGGATGAAGGTTTGGGTCTCCGCCTTGGCTCTGTGTGTGTGTGGAGTTTGCATGTTCCCCCCCTGTCATCATGGGGTTTTCTCCAGGCACTCGGGTTTCCCCCCACGGTACAAAACATGCTGAGGCTAATTGGAGTTACCCATAGGTGTGACTGTGTGAGTGAATGGTGTGTGAGTGTGCCCTGTGATGGGTTGGCACCCCATCCTGAGTTGTTGTTCCCTGCCTGGCGCTTGTAGGCTCCAGACACCCCATGACCCTGAATGGGACAGTTTCAGAAAATAGATGGCATAGTCAGGGATTTTAGAAACAAACAGTTAGGGAGTGGCTGAGGGATTTCAGAAGTGATCTGTCGAGGTGGGATTTTAGAAGAGGTCTTTTGTAGTGTCGCCAAGGGATTTTCAAAGTGATCTGTTGAGGTATAGCTAATCAATTTTTCAAATTATCTTTTGGGGTATTGCCAGGGCATTTCAGAAGTAATTATTTAAGGTGTAACTGAGGGATTTCAGAAGTGATCCGTTGAACTGTAGCCAGTCAACGTTAGAAATGATCTATCGGTGTCTAGGTAAGGCATTTTTAGAATGATCATACAGTATGTGGAATAGCTGAGGGATTTAGAATTGATCGAGTGTGTTGTAGCAGAGGGATTTTCAGAAGTGCTGTGATGCAGCCAGATTTGGATGATCTGTTGGGGTGTAACCATTTGATTCTGAAAATGTTGCAGCTCCCGATTCGTCAATGGCGTTTTCATTCCCTGAGGTGGCGGATGTGTGTGTAAGCTGGAATCTAAATGTCAACTGGAGCCAGCCCTTGGTCGCTACAGCAACAGGGGCAGACTGTTAAACCCCACTGCTGTGCTGCAGAACAAACTGTATGGACAATCCCCCGGATACAGAAATGCTTATTATCCCCGGTCCTGGCTTGAAAATGTAATACCCCGAGCTCAGTTCTGTTTTCAATTGAATGGGAGTTATGTAGATGACCTATTTAACAACCGCTTCTTCATCCCTTCCTCAGTGTGTAAACGTTGTGTCAATGGGCATACATGTCATTTGCGTTCTGGCACTGCATTTCCTAACATCTGCTTACATGGGGATAAAGTATCTTTAAACACCTATTAAAACAACCCTGAGTTGGGAATAACAATTATTAACATATTAAAAAGTCCAGTAATGAAAATTTCCAGACATAATTGGAGCAGAAATCTGCAAGTGTCTCAAGGGCAGATATTTATACAGTACCTGTCCTGGATATTTTTATTCAGAAAATAAATATATATATTTTCCCAACTTGTATTACCCAGTAGTAGTAATGACATTTTTAGCAATAATAAGCAAATAAAGGTAAATAGAACCATTGACAGGTAATTTAATATGAAATACATGCTCTATTATAGAAAATAAAACATATCTTCTTCTGATGATGTAGACAGTTCTTTTCGAGTGAGTATTTATCTCAGTTCCCAGTTAGGGCTTCCCAAGATGTGAACCTTATTTAATCTTCGTGAAAGTGAATCTCCACTTGACAAACTGTTAGATTCTTTTTTTATCCACTGATCTGGTCACGGGGATGGAAAAGAACAGAACTGTGGGCAGAGAAGGATTAGGATGCTATTCCTAGAATCTGAAATTAATTATGCCAAACATTTTTATATTTAATATGGCCTCTGTTTTGTGCATTGGAAACCGATCATAGTTAAGCTGACGGCAACATAATAGTTTCTGATATTTTTCGGAGTGGTAATTTATTATGTGGGTATCTGATCAAATTGCTGCGAGGTGTAAATTTTATTTTCCAGGATGCAAGCATTCCCTCACATAAAGCCGGTGGTGGAAAGACCACTTTTTAATTTGTTTTTAAATGTGACTCTTCAGGGGGGCAGAGTGGTTTCACACCTCCAGAGATGTGGGTTGCATGCTAGTGTGGTGGGCTGTTGTCTCTAAGTTGCCCTCAGAGTATGTGTGAGCGTTCTTGCCCTAGGTCCGTTGTGTCGATTCCCTCTGCTTCCTGGGATGGGCTCCAAGGTTTACCGAGATTCAGACAATCAGTTGTGGAAAATCGACCCGTGGATGGTCTGTCATAATGCCGCCAACCACTGAATGTAGCGGCTAATTGGTGGCTTTGCTTGCGGCGGGAACCATGTTGCGCAATCTGGTACCTGATGTTCATAGGCCTGAGGTGGGTAATGGGCGGAGGCACAACTCCTAAAAGAAGCAATAACGCAGCACCTGCAGCAAGATGGTGAAGTCCAGTATAGAAGCAATGGTGACAAATCACGCTAGTCCTAATGCCTGCACCACAGCCAGGGCAGCTACAGCCCAGATACAGCCCAGCAACTGCAGCCCAGATACAGCCCCGCAACTACAGCCTAGCTACTACATCCCAGCAACTACAGCCCAGCAGCTACACCCCAGCAACTTCAGCCCAGCAGCTACAGCCCAGCAACTATAGCCCAGCAGCTACACCCCAGCAACTACAGCCCAGCAGCTACAGCCCAGCTACTACAGCCCAGCAGCTACAGCCCAGCTACTACAGCCCAGCAACTACAGCCCAGCAGCTATACCCCAGCAACTACAGCCCAGCAGCTACAGCCCAACTACTACAGCCCAGCAGCTACACCCCAGCAACTACAGCCCAGCAGCTACAGCCCTGCTACAGCCCAGCTACTACAGCCCAGCTATCACATATAGGGAAACTGAAGTGCAATCAGATATGACATCATCCCATTAAAATGCTGCTGCGAGGCATGTGTCAGAGGGAAGTAAGGACTGTGAATGCAAGAAGGGAATCTGTATGCAGTGCACCAGTCAAAAAAATATCTGAATAGACGCTGACTAGAAATAAGAATTACATAAAAAAATTTTGAAGAGACCTGTTTATGTACCTCAGGAGTTTTGCAATTTCAGAAAAAAATGGAATATGAAAGTTATTTAAAAATAATTTAAGATCTAATGCTCATGTTGAGTGTTGGGGTTAGAAATTCTAAGGCCAGTCATTTGAATTTCTTTGATTGCCTGTTAATAAGGTGTAAAATTAGTATGCTAGCAATCTGAAAGTGTCACGCTAAAATTTCAAAATAAAAACAGCTCAAACAAGGCCAGGAAACAATGGAATCATATTCTTATGGATGACAGAAAAACTGCACCACTGAATTTAATGTGATATTTTGTCAGCCTTGCAAAATTAATGGAAGCAGAGAATAAACGTAAATAAATAGCATAGCTCTCAGCTTGCTTGTTACAGCTTTTGTGGATGACAGCCACTGTGACTCTGGCCTTAGTTTCAGTGGGACCATTTTTTTAGTTGTCTGTTGCTTGTTGCTTAGCAACCATTGGAAATATGCTCTTAATGCTATTTAAAATATGTACTAACAATTTTATAAAAGCCATAAGGCAGGTAAGTGGCATATCATGACCATTGTAACAGTTAGAGGGTTGCCAAGGTGAGGGCTAATAATTTCCTTTAACTGTAAATTATACTCTTGTATGCCATAACATCCTGAGCCAAATAACCTTAATATTATAATGATGTTTTGGTCATGAGACAGGATAGCTTAATCCTGTACACCGTAGCATCCTGAGCCTAATAACCTTAATATTACAATGGTGTTTTGGTCATGAGACAGGATAGATTAATCTTGAATGCCATAGTATCCTGAGCCTAATAACCTTAATATTATAATGGTGTTTTGGTCATGGGACAGGATAGCTTAATCCTGTACACCGTAGCATGATGATCCTAAAACCTTAGTATTATAAGGGTGTTTTGGTCATGAGACAGGATAGCTTAATCTTGAATGCCATAGTATCCTGAGCCTAATAACCTAAATATTATAATGGTGTTTTGGTCATGAGACAGGATAGTTTAATCTTGAATGCTATAGTATCCTGATTCTAATAACCTTAATTTTATAATGGTCTTTTGGTCAGGAGACAGGATAGCTTAATCTTGAATACCATAGTATCCTGATTCTAATAACCTTAATTTTATAATGGTGTGTTGGTCAGGAGACAGTCTTATTGATTTTAAAAAACCCCTTTGTGCTGCTAAAAAGGCCAAATGAACTATTCCCAGAATTGGGGATGGGTTTGCTGTTTCCGGAACCCCACTCTAACCATCACTTTGGGGCCTCCCACCGTCTGTGTTTGTACAGATTGCTGCATCCTCATCAGGGGTTTGTGGTGAAGAAACTGATCTGCAAATTTTCCCTTAGTGACTTCCGATCCTTGATTTTCTTTTCATGATGCCACTGGGATATGATCACTTCATGGTCACATATAACATTAATGTTAGGTAGCAAGGACGCTCAGAAGATCATCGCTAGTTTAGCAGAATATGCAGCTTCAGCATTTCCTAAGTAAGAAATGCATTTATTTCACATTTAGTGTACTGACATCAGGCGGCCCATGCGAATATGTGTTTTGAGTGGTAAACACCACCACAGCCCGGAATATCTGACATGTAATATATTCTTTTATTAAATAGCAGTAAATAATAGACTCTATATCATAGGTCACTTTGACCTTGTACTAGATATTTTTTGTATCATGTTGCCCAATATTTCTAAAGTCCATAGATTAAACAAATCCTTTTAACTAATGTCGCTCATTGCAGCAAAAATTCGGCTGCATGGGTTGGCAGCGGACAGCAGCCCCTTTCATTTTATTACCATGAGAAAAGGGACATGAATAGAACAAGGTGCAATAAATACATCCAGGCGTCAGGGTCAGCACCTGTCTGTCCCTGCCTTCATGTCTCTTCCCTGTTTGGCCAGCAGGTGTTGCTGGCCATCCTGTTCCCTCCTGTCTTTGTACTAGATCCTTGTGTGTTTTGCATGCTCCATGGACTCCCACATAGCTGAACAGGCTGAGCTTGTGGCACAGAGGCTATAACCCTGTAGACATGGGTTTGAGGCCAGAATTACCTGTTTTGTTTGTTTATTGGTTTTCTGATTTTCTTTGTGTATCCTAGGATTATTACTGGTACTTCCTAGTGTAAATACACTGATAACAAGGACTAACAAAAGGCAGGTGTGAATCATCAAAAACAACCAATCAACAAGGGCACAGGGCAACAAGACGCAGGTGAAGTAACACTAATGAACACAGAACTAAGGAAATTACAAGACCTGAAACTAAGGAAACACAGGGAAATACTTCACTAAGAGAAAAATCAAGAAACAAGTAAAACAAAACAACGAAGGCAGGGGCAGAGAACCATAAACAAAACAAATTAAACACAGGGATAAACAACATCAAACTGAGGATAAACCAAAACAGGGAAGCAAAGGACTAATAAACACCAGGGAAAACAGAAAGCAATAAAACAAAACAGGTGGGGCTGGCGTCAAACTCACGACTGCAGGGTTACACTCTCTGTGGCCCACACTTGTGGTGGTCTGAGGAGCAGGAGAAACACACAAGGGTCTAGTACAAAGACAGGAGGGAACAGGATGGCCAGCAACACCTGGGGGGTATTCCATGAAAGTAGCTAAAGAAAGGCAGACTTTCCCGAAGAAGTCAGACTCAACTTGCCTCCATCTCTAAATTTAGCCTCACGCCGTTCCACGAACGCGGTTCAGTGTTAATTAAGCAAGGTTCATTCAAGACAGACTTGCATAGTCTCACTTAGTGCGCACACCCGCGATATTGA
>JAODLC010000036.1:23974280-23997638 GCA_026781145.1 Hippopotamyrus pictus | reverse complement strand
GCTATCCTATCAATATGGGCCAACATTTCTAAAGAATGCTTTCAGCACCTTGTTGAATCAATGCCACGTAGAATTAAAGCAGTTCTGAAGGCGAAAGGGGGTCAAACACCGTATTAGTATGGTGTTCCTAATAATCCTTTAGGTGAGTGTATATGCCCAACTAGCAGTGGAATGGTATGGTCAGCAGCTGCTCTGCCACTGGTGGACAGGGGCAGATAAATGCACAATCTGTCTTAGGCTAGGCTATCACATCGGAGGGCCCCACTGAACAATAGGGCCCCACCCTGCCTAGCAACGTTTGCCGTCGGCGACCCGCCCCACCCACCTGACGATCTTCACGCCGGCACCCTACATATACTGATTTAAGTAGTTATTGCTGTTACATCATTTTTAAATTCTCTCTTGTTGCTCACTGACAATATTTTCAAAAGCAACACAATTCCAGCATTTTTAAATCTTGGTGATAATAATAACACCAACACCTACAGTAATAACTTTAAAACTGTTAAAAAAGTTTACCCATTTCACTAAACTGCTTGTATTTGTGTTTGTTGCAATACATCTGCACTCTGCTGGTTTGGTGGAATATCACTGCTGTACGTATGCACCAACCATGACCATCTGTGTCCACGGACAAATGTGGTAACACTACTTGAGGGGACATAAATGTAGTAGTACACACTTACTTAATGCATTAATAAACCAGTAACTAAGTGTTTGTTAAGTACTGATCGCAAGTTCATTCATCAATAATCAATCATGAGATTTGGTGTATTTCATGATTTGTTCTTGAGTAGTAAATGAGTTAATATGTAATTTTTACCCCATTAAGTGATCTTACCATTTATCAACTAATTAGTTTACTGTTAACTAATATAGTGCCTGAATAGAATATATGAACTGTCATGATTGATTAATGATGAACAAGCATGGGACCAGTACTTAACTAACACATATTTACTGGTTAATTAATGCATTAAGTAAGCAAGTACTACTACATTATTCATGTCCCCTCAAGTAAAGTGTGACCCAAATGTAGTATGTACACAAGAGTTCAGTGCAGATTGTAGTCAGACTGTATACCTTGCATTTCACAAATAAAACCCCTGAATCCTTTTGCATGTACAACTTTGCACGGACCATAACAGCATGCAGAAAAGTGAACTATGAACTAGCTTATCATACCAACATTAACGTTGCAAGATGGTGATGTCATCATGCGCAATTTACGCAGCAAACCAGAAAAAAAGCCATGTTGGTGACAAAATTTGTTGTCAACCATTTTTGTTACAAATTATTATCAGTGGTATTTATTAGTTGATGAAGCCCTAACCACAATATTCAGCAAAATTCTGTGTCTGATAGCAGTAAATAGGGGAACTGAAAAAATTACCAAAATAATGGAAGAAATCTGTTTTGGAAACTCCAAAATTCCACTCTAATAGGAACTTTGTGGGTTGAAATCCCACAAATCTGAAGCAGCTGCAGTTTAGTAAACAGAAATACACACGCACACACACACACACACACACACACACACACACAAAAAAAAAAAAAAAGATTTTAGAGACCGGTTCGATGTCTGTGGTTGCTTCTAAAAGATGTGCTCCAGCTTACTGAATTCAAAGGTTAATTTTATTAAGTTTCTATTAGACAAACAAGTTTTATTTTAACCTCCTGAGACCCTACGTCTTCATATAACGACATCATTTTTAGCTTAAAACTATTAATTGTTCAAAAAAATAATGTTTGCTTTTTATGATTATGAGGTCCTACTAATCCCAAATAGCTAAAGGAAATAAAACATGCACACCAAACAAAAGCCCAGGACTCAGGAGGTTAATAAATAACATAATAAATGAAAACATATTGTGAATCTCTGCTGTTGTGGCAAGCAGAGTGATGCAACGTAGGAATCTGGCAAAGAGAGACAGATTTATTTGCAAAACTTCCTTTCCGAGGCTGGAGGGAGTTAGGGCAGTGTTGAACTAACTTGACACATTTGGAAACAGAAAGCTGGGTTTATGAGAGACAAAAATCGTGGGACTGATCGAGCAGGACTTCAATATGGGGATTTGGATGGTGTTATTGTTACCTGCATTACTGGGGACATAAAAATGAAACAGCCAATATATTTGAGGATTGAGGGAGGGGTGGACCAAATCAGCAGACAATACACAAAAGCTGGTCACCTGATACTGTAACAAAACAAAGCCCCACCCACCCCGACTAAATGCACGTGTGTTTTGTGTGCATCTGTTATTCAGATCATCAGATGCTGGAGTGTAAGAGACACAGGTAGAGGAGGTGGACGGGTTAAAGTCTGTTCTGCACTGGCCTGCTGGAGCGGATATCCACAGGATAGGAGGCTGGTGGATCCAAGGGGAGGCGGGACTTCAGACAGGCGGAAAGCTGTACTGGTGCCAGTGTGTAGTCAAAGGGAAAGGAGGCAAAGATGCAATACCAAAAAAACTGTAGGTACACATCTTATAGAGCATTGTCCTACTCACAGAAGAATGTCAGTGTAGTGGAGGAGAGTGGGAAACACATTTTTTGTCTTTAAAATAGGAGCTAAGAATCATTGTAAACAACATTAAGGGTACATCTGAAACCTCAGTCTTATCTTCACAGGCCAGACCAACTGAGTTTAAGAATTATTTTACCGAAAAAGGTGACAATCTGATTGAATTTCATTACAATAGCAGCTTAATAATTAATATTACGGTGACAGTACTGTGTGGCAGGAGACTGAATTTAAAATGCAGTAATAACATTACAAAGATGCATTCATCAAATTTAATGTGGGTGACACGCATGCACACGCACAGACATACACTGAAGGAAATTCAGAGACACAAAAACTGAATTTCTCCACACTGCTGGAGAAGTTGGCACATGTGAACAGAGGGACAATGTAGGGACTCCACACACAGCAGGAGTGGGGCCCACGACTTTGAAGGTGTGAGACCACTATGTTGCCCCATATTTTACGTAACGTTTTCTGAATTTCAACACACATTATGGAGTGTGAGATGGAGATCTTGATCAACCATCTGCCTGAAGACCATCAGCCCTGGTAATAAACCTTTACCGCCTGAGGGGGGCAGCGTGTCTGTACACAGCTGGATGTCCTGGGGAGTTGAAATGTGGTCGTTGTAAAAGAAGGTCAGACCGTTCCGGTTTTTGAAGGAGCAGGCGCCAGAGGTGCAATTCCTTCATACAGAAGGAGTTCAGACAGAAGTGGATAGAAATACAACAGAGAATGCAATAGAGAGCAGATAAGAGATAAATCTGCTCCCTTGAGGGACAATCCACATGGTGAAATGAAGGTGACCTAAAAAGTGGGTGATTCACACTTAGAGTTTCGAGGAGTGGAAATGAGCCGGGTTCACAAAGCACTTGTACTTTGGTCAAACTTCTCTTCAGGTTGTGACCCCTAGTGTGTGATGGCATTTAGTTTTCGCCTAGACAACTGAGAAGGGTCCGGCTGCAGATCCACTGTGAGGCACATCCCCTGACAGACGGCAAGACCGCTGTGAAGCCAGTAGCTTCTTTTTGTTCATTCGGTGTGGTAGACTTTTTGCCGTCTTCTATGTTTGAATCGATAATGTGCACTATTTGAAAAGTTATTTTTGCAGTAAGCTGAAATACAACCTTGTAACATACCTTAAGTTTATTACAACCATATGACTATAACTTCTCCCTTCATATTCATGTGGCTTTGGATAATAATGTCTTCCTGTTCAATAAATGTAATTTATGTGTTTTTTAGTTGTTAACCAAATGTCAGCCTCACTGTAGGTAACATAGGGGAGTCATATTACACTCTCACACAGACTAGAAACAAGGGGTTTTAATTGCCCAGTTCACCATGTGACAACTACACAGTTTTGACCGGTAAAGATGTTTCTGTGACTAATGTAAACTCACCTTGTGTAGGGCAAGTGCAGCATTATGTATATGACATCTGGACTCATACTGAAAATCCCTATACTTAGATATATTATGTAACTCGTTGTTATATAGGAATGTTGATACCTTCAAAAACACAGATACAGTTGTGTGGGTCAGATATCCATTACATTGTGGGGACCAAATGTGCCTACAATGTGGTAAAAACCTGTTATTTGGACGTGGGGATTAGGGTTTTACCCATAGAAATGAATGGACAGTCCTCATAAAGATATGAATACAGGTCTGTGTGTGTGTGTGGATTAGGTTTATATTACATTGGGGGACCAAATGTCCCCCACAATGTGACCAAAACCTATTCTTTTGGTATCATTTTTCAGATCCCCACAAAGATCCGTGAACGCAATCAAAAAACTAAAAATGTCAAAAGTCTCATATTTTGTTAGATTACTTATGGTTAAGGTTAGGGCTGGGGAGGAGTTAAGGTTCTCATGTTGGGATTAGAGTTTTCCACATAGAAATGAATAGAAAGTCCCCACAATGTGTGTGTGTGTGTGTGTGTGTGTGTATGTGTATACCTTACCTTATGGGGACACAATGTCCCCACAACATGATGAATACAGTTTTTTACTAAAAATCTGTGACTGCAATGAAAAAACTAAAAATTGAAAAACTCTTGTACTTTGCTTGGTTACTTATGGTTAGGACTAGGGATGTAACCATACACTCAACTCACGATTCGATACGATTCTGTTCACGATATTTTTTTCTCACGATTTTTTAACGGAATGAGCTGCAGACAAATGTATTAAAAATATTCCTTTATCTTCCTAAATTGTGCAAAACATGTCCTCTTAACAGTGCAACTGAAATTGAATAAAATACCAAATCAAAATAAGTAAATAATAATAATAAAAAAATCTTCAAATAAATAAACTAAGGCTTGCATGTGCAGCTTTTTAGTGTGGTTTGTCCTTTTAATAATCTTCGCTCTGGCGGTGGTGAATTGAGCTCACTTTGGTGCTGGTGGGCATGCTGAAGCATGTTCATTGTGCTATTTGTGTATGTTATTAGTCTTTTACAATGTTTGCACGCAGTTTTTGTCTTGTCTGTGCTTTTCTCGCTGTTTTCATTTGTGATTACCGGAACGCTAAAATGCTGCAATGCCGCCGATTAAAGATCAGGTGGTGCATCCATCCATCCATTTTCTGAAACGGCTTAATCCTGACTGGGGTCGGGGGCACAGGGCCAATTTAGATTCACCAATCAACCTATCCTGCACGCTTTTTAATCGTAGGAGGAAACCAGAGCCCCCGACGAAAACCCACGCGAACACGGGGAAAGCATGCGAACTCCACACAGAAAGGACCCGGGACCAAACCTTCTTACTGTGAGGCAGCAGCACTAACCACTGCGCCATCGCGCTGCCCGGTCATGCGTCCTCAATTTCAAATTCGCTCCCCATCTGGCGTTCGGTCAGAACCAAAAACTGACGTCCGACGTCAACGTGAATACGCAGTGACATCTGATGTCGAACTGACGTCGTGAAATCAAATGAAGTATCACACCAGTTCTTCTGTTAAAGTACCGTGAAGTACTCCTAAAATGGTGATTCATTTTCCACATCAGCCGGTTTAAATCGTCATACATTTACATCGATTTTTATCCGATTCCCGATTCATCGTTACATGCCTCGTTAGGGCTGGGTAGGGGTTAAGGTTGTCATAGTTAGCGTTAGCATTTTTCCTATAGAAATAAATGAGTGGTCCCCATAAAGATATGTTTACCTAACCTGTGTGTGTGTGTGTGTGTGTGTATAAAAATCTCATATATGAATTTGGTTATGGATGTGGCTGCAACTGAAGCAATTATATATTCTGAAATTTTTTATGATGATTGCTGCACACATTGTGTACATACCCATGACAGACTTGAATGCACAGAAGAGCTTTGTTGAGAAAATATCTGTTCAAGAAATACATTACTGGGGAAACTAGGGTTGCTTTGTATTCCTATTTAATACTACTAAGTACACACATTACAAGGAAAATAAACTAATACTTTACAGCACTGTAAAAAAATAGACAATGATGAAATATGAACATAAAAATACTATAGTACAGAAAAATCAAGGAAGACTATAGGACTCGATCGCCATGGAAACATCATGGAGAGCAGTAATCCGGAGACCAGGAACTCTGACCTAGAGGTGTGAAAAATAACAATTTTTAATTTCTATGTTGTGTTGCAAATGTAACAGACGCAGTTCAAAAAGAACTTACTTCCTCACGCATTTTCAAAAGGATGTTCTGGTCAAAATCTTCCTGCTTTCTAATGTAGCCCGTATAATGGGGAGGGCAGTGCCATTTAATTGGACCCCGCCCCTTTGTGTCAATTAATCCAGGTGGCAAAGGCGCTTTTCCTTCAAAAGCGTTAGATTTCGTTGCGAGAAGGATAGCACCTAGTAATTTACGAAGTCGTTGGTACGCATAGTGCCGATGGAATCATGTGCGTTTCCTCTTATGCGTCTTTAGTCATATAGTGTTTTATTGTCACTAATGTGGAGTGTTTTGTTTGTAGTGCGTTCTGATATTGGAAGCGGTATACGCAGTTGCGAGTGAGCCGAAGCAGCTCTGGTTTTGAGAGAGCGCATACATCGACTTGTTCCTTGGTATTGATTTTATCTGAGTTTATTTGAATTAGCATAGTTTTATATTCTGTTTTTTATAACAGGAGGAGGCTTCGTCCATTGGTCAGCCACTGTTTTTCTGGTGTCCTGAAGCATTTGATGTATTTTCTTTCTTTTAATTTGCTGTTTGATTGTGCGGGCCTGGTTCAGGGAGGGGGAGAAGGAAGTAATTTGGAGGCCCGCATATTGTATTGTATGTTGGTTTGTCTTTGTTTTATCGTGTTTTGTCCAGGACCCGGAGGGTCAGCTCCTATGGGGAACATTGTGTGGGTTGCTGTTTGTATACAGGTGAAGTGTGGGTTTGTGTAACTTCACTAGTATGTGTAATGTATGTTGTGGAATTGGTATGTTTTCTTTTTGTCACATTTTTTGTGTTTGTGTTCCCATGAGGACTAAGCCGCTGGATGTCCTAGTGTGTGTATTTGTGTTTTAATTTTACGTAAATAAAGTCTTATTTTAGATGATCAGCCCCAGTATCGTTCCTTTATTTGAACAGCCTGCAAACGGCTATAGCGTTTACATTGGTGGAGATTCGCTAGGGCAATGGTGGGAGTGGTGCTCCTTGCCGCGGTGCGGGACCGTTACACTAATAAACAATACACACAATTTTAAGTTGTACAGTAGCTTGTTGCCGTAACATGCGGTTCACGGACCAGGGAAGCAGGCGAAGGAGACGCAGGATAGGTGAAAGAGGACTTTGATGAGGAGACGGAGAGGCATACGCGGCGAAACAGGACTTGCTTCATGTAAAGACGTCAATGACATGACTGGGGGAAACATGCTTGAACGCGGACTTAAATACAGAGACTCAATTACACAGGATTGAAAACAGCTGGCAACGCAGGGATTCCACATGAGGTTAACGAGGGGGCGTGGCACACAGGAGGATCGGACGATCAGGCGTGACAGTTGTGTGATTCAGTAGGAATGTGCTTACATGTAACACGCACAACACTTTCTACCTTTTGTGGTAAGATGGTGCATGTAAGCATTCTGCCCTCGTGTCATCTCTTCTGTAAAACTATATGCATTTAGTAATGACCTTCAAGCCTGTAGTCAAGGCTGTACCTATTATTAAGTCTGTTAGGGAAAGTTGAAAAATTTCAATATATAATCATTCAAATTAATTCATTAATTTGACGTGTGTGTGTGTGTGTGTGTGTGTGTGTGTGTATGTATGTCTTACAAAGAGAATGTATTCCTCCGAAACATAAATTTAGTCTTAAGAGTCGGGTACATACTGTATAAATATGTACCAATCAATGCTCTTTGTTAGTTATATCTAGTTAAACACTGTTATAAGAACATCATTTCTACTTCATTGACCAGAGTTCTGTAAATTTCAAGAAAATTTAATTAGGTTAATATAGTTAAACAAACCAAATAATTCTTCAGGTAACATATCTTGGAATGAAATCTCTTTTACATGTATGTTGACATGACTGGGCTTGTCACATTGTTGGTTTGAACATCATCACTGATCGTGATGAAATGAAAATGTACGGAACAGGCAGCATATCTTGATAACCAAGGCACAGTTGGTTTTCAAAATCTCAAAATCAAATACAAAACACTGTAAAAATCATTGATTATGCATCTATGGTCTTTTGAACAAGGGTGGTTAATTGGATACAATTTAGCAAAAGTGTCAGCAATTTACGTCAGGCTAACTTACTGTATATATTATGTGTGTGCGAGTGATATAACATTATTCAATAGACCAGAGCAAGCTGCACATTATAGTGAATTAAGCTATTAACTGAAAGCAGTAACAACCTAAGAATGAAGTGTTTCGTAGAAGCCAAACATCAGTTAACAAAAATCATGCCCATACTTAAAATAGTGAACAAAAACCATTTGTCTTCTAAACATTGTGAACAAAAAAGTTCCCATCCTTCTTGAAGATCTATTAATTAAATATATTTAAAAAGTTAACACCAAACGAAACTTACCATTTCACTTTCCTTCTCCAATGTCTTGCCTGGCATCACTGAAATTGTGATTTAAATAATGGATATGTAAATGAATATGTGTGACCAATATTGCAGTGGATTTCTGGTCCAACAGTGGGCTTCCGGTCTGTGAGTGAATCACAACTGCATCACAGTTGATCTGCAGCCAGACTCTGTTGAGGCAATTCGGTGATCTTAAAGTCCCTAATGCTTTTTATTAGTTTGACAGTGGGAATTCTGGGAATTGAAATGTCATAGTTCTGACTTGTGAAGACAAGGAAGATAGGATATTACTGGAGAAATTATCCAAAAACCCACCTCTCAGATATCTGTTTTTTGTTACATTGAATATACCAGCTCTGGTCAGCTGTCAGAATAATGTCCTGTCCTTTAATAATATAATAATAACTCTAGCCTTGGAATAATTATTACAGATGATGTCCACACAAGGGAAGATGTTGAGGAACATATTGCAATGCAGAAGCATACATACTAAATACTCTTACAGAAGAACAGAAATTGGCTGCCTGCCTTCTTGAGAATGAGGCTTTGTCAGCTAGTTCTTGCACTATAGATGGAAAGATTTCATATCTAAAATTCCTACATTAGGAATTATAATGTAAATAAGGATTATGTAAGCTGGGGTGCCTAGTTGGTGTGTAATTGGAAAAATGTATTGTATGAAGCTTGTAAATACGGATATTCCTTTTTATTCTTTAAAAAAGGGACATAAGCATTGATGGTGTAGGTTCCTAGCAGGGTATTTATGATGAAAAGCACACGAAATGGCCCAATATCAACAGATTCCTCCTTGAACGTTTCTTGTTTTGTCAGCACCTGCTGGCTAAGAGCTCGGGATGAGAGGAGGCCCACTGCTGAGACACCCGGGTGCTGTTTCTGCTGATAAACCATTCGCTTGATCACACAGACGTGTTCCAGTCTGGCCCGGCTGTCGTGCCGTCCATCTTCAGCTTCGGCGCGTCGGGCGGCGATGATGGAGCGGGTGCTAATGGCGCCTAGGGACCGCTGAGGCGCCCCTCCAGGATGTGACGAATGGCAGGGCACCTCATCTCCTTAACTGACGTCCCCCTTCCCAAAGACAGCCTCTGCTGAGCACACACCAGGCATGGCTATCGACCAGCCGAGCTCGCCAACAGCGGTTCGGAGTTGAGAGCGTCTTTAAGTTCTCTAAGCTCCTTCTGTGGTCAAACCAGCGTGCTTCTGCAATCAGCGGTATGGAAATGGTACAGAGCTGCAGTATGGAGGTGCTGTCACTGTGCCTTACTGTTACAGAGACAAAGGAACAGGCTTCTTCCCTGCTGGCAGCTACTGTATTTTTCCTCTTCCCTTTTGGAGATGAGCGGCAGAGAGAGCACAGTACTGATGATCATTACTGAACTTGTTCAGGCAGCCTGAATACCTGCATCTCTTTCAGGCTTCCACTGAAATCCTTCTTTTGTAATTTTATTCCTAATTGTGATGTTTTATTTCTTTTGTTTAAAAATAAAATGCAGCTTCAGTCCAGTGCAATGTCACGCACGTGATTACCGGCTAACCATGAAACCGCTAGGTAATGGCAAGGCCAGGAATTTGCATCGCTTTCAACTAAACGAGAACACATTCTCCTCCAGAAGAAAATATCAAAACAAGTGCTGAATCCTGGCGACGTTTGATGTTGTATTTCTTTCCACACTATAAGTGCAAGAATAGGAAATGGAAAAAAAAGGATGCTATCGAGCCCCTTAATCATTACCCCGAAAAATAGTGAACAAATACATGCATCAGCATAAACTTTGGTCAAAATGTAAAAAAAAAAAAAAAAACGTAAGCAGCCAAGGCATTTGGTTACACAAACTTTTGAAATGAAAACTGCGATAATCCCAAAAAGTGGTACAAAGATAATGGAAGACATTGCTGTATCACATCTACTAGCTCCTGCCTGGAGCCCTACAAATTAGACCATTATATGCATTTTCAATGTACCCTCAATTGAAAATGAATACATATGTGCCTAAACAGTGACACTGGGGACCAGTGGATTAGGCAGACAGAGACAGCAGTGCAGACAGAAGTAGAGAAATTGGTGGAGAGCCTGCCTTTGGCTTCACTGATTAGCTGGGCAGGATGTAATGTCAATGGTGGCATCATGGATGAGTGGGTAGCATTGTTGCTTCAGAGCTCTAGGACTGGGGCTTTGAATCAGGCCTGTGCCCTGTGTCTCCAGTAGTCCAAAGACAGGCAGTTAAGTTAACTGCCCTTTCTAAATTGCCTGCAGTGATAGGCATCCTGTCCAGAGTTTTCCCCTGCCCTATGCCATATGCTGTGTGAGATAGCCTCTCTGTTACTCTGTACTGGGCAAGTGGTTTTAAGATAGCTGAACTGAATTAAGTAGCTAGGAAGGACTAAAACATTGGAGGCACACAAAAGTACCATTCAAAAAGAACGACTGCAATATGTAGGGCTACACAATAAATCATTTTTAAAATGTGATATTGATTCATTTATAATGAATTGCAGTTTCAATTCGTACCCATGTGTGATTAGTGGGGAGATCCCTTGCATCAAGCCAAGAGTGCCCCTTTTCACCCTAATCTGCATTAACAAATGACAGGGCTGCGTTACACCACATGACAGGAAGGTGGAGCAGAAAAATAGAGGTGTTATAATAAAGATCAGACAAGGTTTGAAAAAGATTCATCAAACGGTTTTTGAGTTATTGTCAACGCAGGAAACACAGAGCAGTAAATATGTGTCAAGATGTCCACATGAAGCCAACACTATATGCAAGGGGCCTGAAGGACTCCACTGCTGCCGTTGATTTCCATTTTCATACCTGAATACTCAACAGTATGATGTACACTGAATTATAATGGCGTTCATGGAAGGTTACCCTGGAGAAAACCTTTACATTCCTGAAAGGGACATTGCTGCAGGTTTGCAGAAGACCATACAGGCGACGCTTCAGCTTTTTTCAACAGATGTTTTCTGGATGTATTTTTGTGGCTTGGAAAATTGCGTTTAGGAAAGAAGCTAATTAAATTTTTTTGTTTACAATCTCATAGACATTTGAGTTGTAATATATCCTTATTTGATAGACAGTTTGATAGTTCCATTCAGTTTATTGTACCGTGATATAAATTGCAGATTAGAAGCTGTTCATATGATAAAATGCGTATATTGTTTTGATGCAAATAAGCTTGATAGGTCTTGGATGTGCTCTTTCGTTTTGTGGTGATTTTTTTGGTTTTGGGAACAGCTTCATGACAAATTGGGCTCTGTGCTCTGGACAGTATGTTGTGAAGCCTAAGAGAATGAAAGGCTTTTTGGCAAGTCTCATTTGGTTTTTGCTCATTAAATCCGATAACACATGATGTAAATCATGGTGCATTTTTTAGTTTGCCTGCAGTAGTTGTATTGTGAAGGAAGAGGTGTAAATAAATTGTATAGGGATAAGGATATCTGTAAATGGATATGAATACCCTTCATAACTGTTGTTGGTATTCAGCTTTGCCATTTTCAGATTCCAGAACTTGTCCCATTGGAGCTCCAGGAATGGTCATCTAATATAATAAAAGACCCATTTTTGCAGCAGGCATTTGATTAGTGATAAACAACCATGGAGCTTGCTTGAAAAAACTCCTCCTGAAGATCTCGAGATTTATAATACTCTCAAGTCCTTAGTGGAAGTCCGTGTTATCATCCTCTCTCCTGGTGTAGTGGTCATTACTTATCCTGTTGCCAGACTCTCGTTTTTAATGCATAAAAAGACTTTCTTGAAGTAAAACCTTTTGAGAACTAAATATAAGCTAGTGTGAGCAATTTTTAATTTCTGCTTATTATTTTTCACCACCTCCAAGATGTTTTTGTGCTTCTGAAGTACAGGTTTTGAAATCTCTCTGTGCCGGATTCATAGGTCTCCCTGGGGGATATACATGGACTTACAAAGGTAACATGCGAAGAAAAGCCCATTCAGGAAATCAGGCAAAAAGTAAACAAAACAAAATGAAATTAGAAACTCTCTTTGGGAGACCTTAAGCAGAATTACCTCATTTTTATAGAAATTCAAGATTTATAACTTTTTATAACAGGTGCGAACACAAGATAGCAAAGATGTTGATCTTCTGCTTTGCCAAGACCAATTACTTTTGTTTGAGGTGCAACATTGTTAATAATTTCAAAATATCTGAATTCTAATTTCTCAATATTCACCTTAGCAAAGTTACCTATACTCTATGATACTGGCTAAGCATTTTCAGCTCTTACCAACATAATAAAAGGACATGTATCCCAAATGCCTAAAACCTAATAATAGAAATCTTAAAACTTTCATTTGATTGACAGCATATTATTTGTGATAAATTGATTCAGTATATAGTGAATTTTGGTTTCTAGACATGACAGAACACCGCCAGTTTGATCAAATTTATTATTATTCTAAAGACAAAAAAATCACTGGAAAAATGATGCCTAAACTGAGCAATGGGAGATCTTTTTGAGATACCAGATGCCCCCCTGCCATGCTCTTGTGGTTTAATGTCAAGCCAGAAAAGTCCTAGCTAAAGCTGAGTGAACAGTGCATGAAAACCCGTTACGACAGAATTGTTAGACAGGTCATTTGTCACTTTGGGCCATAGGTCCTTTTCTCAGAATGACCAGAAGGGTTTTACCCCTCATTGTCTGCTATAGTACATAAATAACTGGAATGAAATACAAGGACCAGGTGGTCCTTGTAACCACATGTTAAAAATAATTATTGCAACCTAATTCACATGCCGAACAAGGAATATAGGAGACCCCCCCAGCCCCCCATCCCTGAGCTTCGGGTCTTTAGCACTTAATCCTTGCATCCTTGACTGGTTTGTAACTGCTGTGAAAATCACAAAACCTATTTGCAATGTTGTTGATTAGTGGAACTCACATTTTAAATCTGAATATGCACTAATAGTATTCCTTCGCAAAATAACAGCATTTCCATTAAAATGTAACTTATTATTAAGCATTTTAATGAGAGAGTAATGCATAGGTCAAAAAGTGGTTTCTGTAAGTATTAATTTTTTTGTCTGGAAGTATTCATCTAGGCAATTCAAACATGCACACACAGTAATTAAGTGAGCATTTATTAGTGACATAAAAGTAATTTAGCTTTAAGAAATATATCCAGCCTCATAGGAGGTGCTTAACACTAAATGGATGCCCTTCAATGGTCCAATGATCTGACTCAAATCCAACCGGTATTCTTCAGCAATAGAATCCTGGAAATCTCACTTCTCAAATAATATGGTATGATTCTGCCTGTGTCGGTCAAGAAAAATCAGGTAAAAATTATACCAAGGCAGTAGAAATCGACTGAGAGATATTTTTTTACACATTGTTTATTACTTTTATTATCCATCCATCCATCCATCCATCCATCCATCCATCATCTTATTAAAATTCTACATGCAATAAGATTGCCTGCTGATGCACTTATCCTGATCAGGACTGCTAGGAACCTCCATCTGACGTCACAAGGCAGAGGCAGATACACACATGGGAACTAGAGGAAGAATGCCTTGCAGCCCAGGGTGAACACAAACTCCCTGCATTTATATTTCAGGGAGTACAGACTGGCCATTTCATGTACATACTGGTCCAGATATAGATCACTCTTTACCTATTCATAGAACCAATAATGGCAAACTTTGAGTCTTTCAGGACTGGAAATATATAGGAAGGATCCTGCCATTTAATTTAAATGTCACAGTATAAGATTGCTGTTGCTCACAAAAGGTTAATCATATTGAGAGACAGAAGACAATCTGGAAAATATGTGACAGCACCTCTCACTGACACTGAGATCAGAAAAGCAGCGATTAATAGCAGGGCACCTATATGGCCTTCTCCACGGACTTCCAGAACAAACTGCAACATTACAAACTGCAAGATCTAACATGTAATTAGATGATCATATTCCATATCCAAAATGCTAATCAGTTCCACTCATTAAACAATTGTCTTAGTTAAGGTTTAAAACACATTCATTAATCATTTGTAACTGTCCCCTATAAGAAACTGTAGTGATGATGAATGTAGCAACCAAAACACCATCTAGCTAAAGTCTCTTGTTAAGACTGCTGTGATTGTTGATACAGAGAAAGAAATACTGTCCTTAACAACTTCCCACTGTGGGTTCTCTTCCTACCTGTAATACCGATGCATTAGCTTAACTGCAAGCAGCCCATGTTTGGACTCAAACCCTAGTCTTTTATGACAAATATAGGAAGCCTAACTGCATCACCAATAGGCCAAAACTTTGTTCTGAGTCTTCCAGGATTGCTGCAATATGTCACTGGGTCAAATGGTATTTCCTCCCTTCTGCTCCACACAACCCATAGAACAGGAAAAAACACAGCCTCATGCATTTCCATTTTATCCATCCGCCTATCCAGTATGGGGCCTATTTGATGAAGCGCAGAGCAAGGGCTTTTACTAAATAGAATGACAGTCCTTTACAGGGTTCACACGCACCGCGCACTACGGCAACAAAAAACCCATAGAACCTGAAAACCCCACACAACAAGGCCTGGACTGGCCATCTGGCATTCCCACAAAAGTTAGTGTGTGGGGGACCCCCGTGCAACTCAGCAAAATTCATCCAAAATTCATCATGGGACACAATCAGCAAAATGTATCCAGAGTATGTATGTATGGCAGGCCTGTCTGGACAAAAAGTCCAGGACCAGTTTTTAATCCCAGTCCAGCCCTGCACTCAACCAAGGAAGAACATGCAAAATCCCTGTCTGCATCAAGAGAAATGTATGTGGACATTCTTCATGAAGGGATACTGTATGGTCACATAAAGTCAAGCCTGATGTGAACCTCTGAGACCCAGAAAAGCACTGGAAGCCTCAACATTCTAGGACTGGTAGCAATAAGTTACTCTCAAAATCTGATGCAATTGTTACGCATGTTCAAAGGAAGAGTATAGGCGTTATCTGTAGGCATTGCCCTGGGTGCACCTCTAGTAAATGTCTGAACAAAGTATCTTATTTTATAATCAATAGCATGTGTGTGGGAAAGGTCGACATTTTAATACTTCTACTGTTTTCAATTTAGGGTTTTATTTTTTTTTTTTATTTAGAGCATTTTATCCCGATCCCTTCTCATGTGGCAATATTAGTGGTTGTAGTACAAATTCTGGAAGTTTCCTTTATGACCCAATATGCATCATGTTTCTTTTATCGTCTTCATTATCATTATGTGGCGTCAGAGGAAAAAATAATAATATACGCTTGTCTTTGATGTAGAACAATCTTTATTTTTATAAGCTTTGATCATTATAGCTTTATGAATATGTACATACCTTTTTCCTTTAAAATGTTTAACTGGATATTTTTACTGGGGGAAAAAAGAAAAATCTCAAATCAAATCACTTTTATTGTCACATCACTATAATGGGTGAACTAGTGAGTAAAAGTCTTGGGTCATGAGTTCCTATTTGCAGTGCATTAAATAAAGTAAGCTGTATGTAAAAGAGTACATTAAATAAAGTAAGCTGTATGTAAAACAACTGTACAACAATATGCAACTATACATATACACAATAGGTGTATGTAGGTGTAATGCAATACAGTGTAGTGAACGAGAATCATTCGCTAGTGCAGTGGGGAGTGGGGGTGGTGACCAGGGGATGGCTGACATCATTTGGAGTTCGGCATCCTGGTGACCTGGTGAAGAAGCTGTTCCAGAGCCTGCCTGACTGGCTCTTGATGCTGCGGTATCGTCTGCCTGATGGTAGCCAGGTGAGCAGTGCATGGCTGGGGTGGCTGGAGTCCCTGATGATTTTTGCTGCCTTCTTCCAGCACAGGGTGGTGTAGTCGGCCTGCAGGGGGCAGTAGCTCCCCTCTAATTACCTGTTTCACTGAACGCACCACCCTCTGCAGGGCTTTGTGGTTGAGGGCAATGCAGTTCCCATAACCAGGCACTGATACATCCGGTTAGGAGGCTCTCAATAGTGCATCTGTAGAATGTCCTGAGGATGTGGGGGGTCAGGCCAAACCTGCCTCCAGCCTCCTGAGGTAGAAGAGGCGCGACTGTGCCTTCACTGCCTCTGTGGCGTGCACTGTCCATGTGAGGTCTTCTGTGATGTAGACTCCGAGGAACTTAAAGCTGCTGACCTTCTCCATGGCGGTCCCGTTGATGAAGATGGGGGTGTGTACTCCTCCCTGCCTCCTGAAGTCCACTATCAGCTCCTTGATAGTGAGGCAGTTCTCTTGGCGCCAGTGGGTCAGCACTCTGACCTCCTCTTCTCTTTGTAATCTAGAAATGCTATTTGCTTACACATATAAGTAATGTGTGTGGGCCATGAAGTAGTCAAAGAAAGTGAAAGACAGGCCGCTCAACGTTGAGATCTTGAGGAAGTTGTGTGCCTTGGAGAGTAAATTAGTTTCACTTAGGCCCACACATCTGGGTCAGGTCAACAGTTTCTGTGCCAGACCACCAGGCATATAAGACGGCTGGGTTAGCTGTGAATGTACAGTGTTTATACAGAAGATAATCTTCTAGGCCAGTGGTCCTGAACCAAATGATGGCCATCTAGATGGTCTCTCATTCTTCCTTAGAGACTCAGGGTATCAAATGAACTTCTGCTTGTTTCAATTACAGGACTCATTGTTTTGCTTGTTTATTTTGTTCTCCGAGAGAATGAAATGTTTGCCAGTCATCAAAAGCTCTGTCCTTCCCACTGTCTCCCGGGGGCACATACTCCCTCATCCTGGTAGAGTTACACAACTTTGGTGACAATCTTACAATCGTTTTATGAAATTTTCCATTGACGAAAATGCTTTGAGACTTTGAATATAATAAAATATCTGTTCACCTTACAATACTGGAAAAGAATGACTTTTAAAGAGAATTGTTTAGCTGCAAATGCTTATTTAGCTACCAAGTACCAACCTGGGTATTGACACACTTGCAAATGTGTCTGTGATACACACTTGCAAACATGTCTGTGGAATATCACACCAAGTTACAATTCTAAGCAGACATGTCTATGCAATAAAGCAACAGGATGGTTTAAAAATAGAGAGATTTTTGTGAACTATATGAGCCCGGAATGCCTTCAAAAATAATTCTAACAGGGCTACCATCGAAGTCACCCAAGTACCAACACCAAGCAGCCATCATTACCGCAGAGACACACTGGGGAAGAGTAGGGATTGGTAACCTACTTTTAAGTCTCAGTCCATCCATCTTACAAAATTGCTTCCCCAGTAGAGGGTCGCGGTGAAGCCTTGAGCCTATTCCAGAGCATAGTGTCAGGAAACACCTTGGATGGGACAGCAGACTATTGCAGGACACCAAATCCCAAAAAAGAAAGAGATAAAATAAAAGAATAAGAAAAGAAAAATGGCCGTTATAATGTTTGTATTTAGTTTAAACTGATTTATTGTGTAATCGATGTTTACCACATTTTACCAGTTGATTACAGAATTATTGGTCACTATTTGATTAAACCAGGTCATTCAGGGTGGACTTGATGCTGACGTTCTGAAGTTTGAACACCATAAACATCAGGAAATCAGGAAACAATAAGGCTTCCCATTAAAAGATTCATTTGGCTTTTTGTGAATAGAAGCAAAATATACTGCGCAATTCAATTAAAAAGAAAAACACTGTGTCCCACTTCAAATAACGTTGCATTTATAAAAATGATTTTAAATTACCGGAATCCATCAACGCTAACAATATTAAACTAATTACAACCCGGTTCCCGAGCATTGCTATCAAGTAAACAACTTGATAAAACATAAATAACAACTCTAATTAGTAAGGAATAACTTTCCTATCACTAGTTTATTTCCTGTCACTAGCAGGTCACTTTAAGATGTCTCCCGTCTCGCATGTCCCTTGAAAATTAGCTGAATTTCCTCACAGACCTCATATACGCACCATTGTCCTGTAACAGATATCATGGGTAGCTGAGATAAAAAGGAATGCAACAGCCCAAGTGGGAACAGTGAACAAGTACAGCTTGCTTATGTAAGAGAGTCAGCCCACTTTGTACCTGCATGATAAAGTAATAAAAAAATAGTAAAAGGTGTTATATAGTGTGGGTGGCAGGGTGGCCTCACGACTCCAGAGTTGAGGCTCTGTTTCACATCCCTAGATGCCTTCCAGAATGTCCCCTGCCTTGTGGCCTGCACTTCCTGTGATGTGCATTGCATCCCTGTACTGGATACGCAGAACGTTATATAACGTTATGAATTTTAGACCCCCTCTTCAACGCAATTAAGTTCCAGTTCCTCACACGTCGTACACATCATCAAACTACATGTATACAATATATACCCCCATTTCCAGCTTGTTGGTGTTGTCAGCATGTATGATGTGTCCTAGAAACTTGTGTCCCAAAAGCAGCGGCGTTACATTAAAGGCAAATCATGCCATAAGATTTAGACAGGTATTTGTTAAAGTGATAAATTCCCGTGAAGTTTGTGTGGAGATTCTGCAACCCAGAAAATCCTACTTACCGTATTTCCAGATCTTTCCTGTGATATGAATACTGGTTAAAAAAAAAAAAGTTTTTTGCAGGTTATTAAACCGTATACCCTTCCTTTGCACATTAATAAACGAAAATGCCTAGGGGAAGAAAAACAAGAACCCAGAAGATTTTTGTATCTTTCTTACACGCACAATAACGTTAATTTAAATATTTTAAAATATATACATTGCACCGCAGTCACTTACCTTGAATTCTGAGTGGACTGGCAAAAAAACAGCGTCATGCTGTGTGCTGGAAGACCTCGAGAGGAGGGGCTGCAGCAGGCATATCCAGTGAAGACAGCCTGTTGAGCTGCACTGCTATGGACTTTCCTATACAAGTCATCCTGACAATGCTATTGGTTCTTTACTACTTCTTGTTCCTTTGCATTTGATTGCAGGTGTTTGGGAAGGGAGGATGAGCAAGATAACCATATGGCAGTATGGCATTATAGCAGATGCACCAGTAGTAATGGCCAGAGGCATGTTATCTCAATAATGAGGGCCGCCACACACTCTGCATAAACACCCTATGTGATTGTATCCAGTCCACAGCAGGATATTTTATCAGCTTTTACATGTTCCCCAAAGTATGCAATTTAACAGTAATGCACTTACACCCACACTAAAATCACTCTGCATTCATCCATCCATTTCCATAACCGCTTATCTAGTGAAGGGTTGTGGTAAGTCTGGACCCCATCCTAAGAAGCACAGGGCATGAGGCAGAGGACATAATCACACGCTACCCACACTACAGCCATCTATTCACCCCAACTGCATGTCTTCTGACCTGTGCATACTGTATATACAGCTAGTGTACTAGGTATACCTGCTTGCCAGTTCCCTAACCTCCAAACAGCAAATCTTTTGGCAGAACTGAATACATGCAGCACACAGACAGGGTCAAGAAGTTCACCTGCTGTTCAGCTAAGCATTAAAATGGCTAAGATTTCTGATCTAAGCTACTTTGAATGTGGTGCGATTGCTGGTGTCATACACGGTGGATCCAACATCTCAGAAACAGTCACCCTCCTCGGATTTTCACGCACAACAGCATCTAGATTTTACAGCAAATAGTGTGATGAACAAAAAAGAAACATCCAGTGGATGCCATTTTGGTGGGCGAAAATATCCTGTTAATGAGATAGGTCAGATGAAAATGGCCAGACTCGTTAAAGCTAACAGGAAGAGCACAACTGCAGAAATAGAAAGCTGAATGCCTTATCTGAACATACCCTTAAAGCAGCTACAGAGGCAGACATGGGTCTTACCCAGGACTAGCTAGATGCCAGAAGTAATGAAGTGGCCACTGGCTGCATATTGCACCGCAAGTTTACTTTAGTACTTATGGGTTTGAGCAAGGTCCGCATGGCCTGGCCCTGACCTGGAAGTAAGGGTGTCAAGTCATATTTAGAATGAGTGGTTCGGTTTGCTGTTTCGACGTGCTATTAGCCAAAGTCCTGTTTGCGGACTTAGTCTGCCAGCATTCCGTAAGTGTCGCGACAGTTTTCAGGAGTCTTGTTATAAGGTGTACGGTAACCTGCTTTTGTTGATTTTTGTATTTTAGATTTCCTAATCCCAGTGTCCTGGTTCCCAATTCTAGTTTTTCAAGCTATCTAAGTTATCTGTGGTGTCCTACTCAGCAGATCGCTAGGTGGATAATCTGGCATTGTGGGTGTGATGGTCTAGGGTAGTCTTTGCTTATACTACTATATACTGTACATATTCCATTTTATATGAGGTGCAGAGTATAGAGCAGACAGAGCGGTAATAGAGCTTTACATCTGCTGCCATGGAGAGTGATTCACCGACAGAATAAGTGCCGAACTCTACACTAACAATGCGCGAATATATCACAATGGATTTTCATTAAAGAGGTGTGGTACATGAATCTGAAGTTTCTGAATGCTGAGGTATCGCTGAAAAAGGAGGAGGGAATCAGGAGATGCCAGCAATACAATTCTGCAGCAGAGAGTGGCTCTACTGTCCACCTAAACTATATCAATTGGAAAATAAAATTCAGGCATGAGGTCTGTTTTTTTGTCATGTGCACACATACAGCTACTATGGCAGCCTTGCAATTTCACTAGGAAATGATTCTGCCAAGTATAAGCATCCCATTTTTGTTAATGTCTGCATCAATTTTGGGAACATCTGGTTCATCCTAGCATCATTTGGAAGAGCAGAGCAGCTATGTTGTGTAAAATAATTACGAAACACTGCTGCGGGCTTCACAACTAAGCATCTTATTTTAATCATGTAGACTTCCGAAGCCACTGGAAATGACTCCATATGCCAACATCTGCCCTTTGAGTCCCTATTGCCACAAGATCATCATTGCTCATCTCTTCCAAAGTAGAAAATTTGGGTCAGAATCATAATACAATTCCTCTGTGATGTCATCTTTCAAGCCGACAGGGTTACTTTAGAAATGTGTTCTGGTACAAGTACTAAAAACCTTTTAAAAATTGTAGCCAGTAGCCTAATCCAAGAATCATAGTATTTAAGTAACATTACCTGACTACTTTCCATTACTTTCGGATTGCCTAAATTTCAAATATACAAAAAAAAACGCAAGAGAATTGAAACATAAATAGGATGCCTTTTACTTATGTAGGTATTCTTTAAGACAGCAAAACAATGTAAGATGACCTCGGGAAAGCAAATGGAGGCAGACATCAGACATTTTAATGTCTCTATAGGCACATGGCCTCAGAGCACCCTTAGACTTTTATTAAGAAAACAGAAAGTATACAAAACTTTCACAGCTCTTTCATTGCTTAGACCTGTATTTTATTTGTAGTGTTTACTGTATAATTACGGACCAGGCTTCTGATACTATTTAAGACCAAATCAATCCCAAAAGAAAACATTACTGTAAAAAAATAGACATGAGATTGCTAAGTAGTTTACCTGCACAAAAGCAGCTAGCGACTAGCTAGCTGTAACTCCTGTGAAATGAATAAGAAAACATTGATCTGCATAACATTAGGACATTTTGCTTTTTATATCACCTAGCAATCAGTTATTGAAACCACAGGGCATAACTGGCAGTTAAAGTAAGTTATAATGGCCTTTGAGGAATTTAATTAGAAACCTGTTAAATTCAGAGATTTCGTGTGTTACCGTCAATTCCATTTTAATATCTGGATTCAATGGTTTGGTCCATGTTTTCCTCATTGCAGACATCATAGGGCTTTATATGTCCTTCTTATACCATTGCAAGTGGTACAAGAAACATTGTAACAGAAAAATTGCGTATACACACACAAACACACACACACGTTTGTAATTATATCTCTGTGGGGACTCTCCATTCATTTCTATGGGGAAAACTTTAATCCCAACCTGACGACCCTACCCAGCCCTAACCTTAACCATAAATAACCAAACAAAATACGAGACTTTTATAATTTTTTCTTTATTTTTGATTGCATTCACAGATCTTTGTGGGAACCTGAAAAATGATCCCCACAATGTCAAAAAACAGGTTTTTAATCACAGTGTGGGGTACATTTGGTCCCCGCAATGCAATATAAACCAAATCCACAAACACACACACACACACACTCACCTGCGACGATGCAAATTGTGCCAAAATTTCCACACACCGAAAGCACTATTTACAGCAGCTGACACGGGGAATGTTTCACTTGGGAAGAGAGTGATGTCCTGAGAGAAGTGTTGAGTACATACAGAAAATTGTTCATAGTTTTAAAACTAACCGTAATAATAATACTAATTCCAATTTTTTGTAAATGTGTTGGTAATCTGATTATGTCTTTTTCCCCTCTAACTATGATGTAACGCCATTCCAAGTCTGCAAAATGAACATGCAAACAGTGAGTTTAATTTCGTTAATGGATCTTGTATTATCACAGTTTAACAGTGTGTGGGAATACCAGATGTGGGCTACACAGTTCTGGAATTTTTTTAATCCCTTAATTTTTTTGTGTCTTCTGACACTTGATCAGCATATGACATCATCTGTCCAGACTCTTATTTCCAGAATGCTTCCAGACTCACTTTTTACCTTTCATTGCCTTCTGGTTCTCACATAGCTTTTAAGTCTTAAGTATTCTGCATACTGGTGATTAATTTCCCTATAAAAGGTTCCTTGTGCAACAACATATATATATATATATATTAGGGCTGTCAAAATTAACGCGTTAACGTGGATTAATCCATTACCATGATTAATTTAATTAAAATTTTTAACGTGATTAACCCATCTGCAGCGCAGAATGACTCAAAATCCCAGTTTTGGTGCGTTCTATTTGC